>CABHPH010135610.1:0-18373 GCA_902168325.1 Peromyscus nudipes
ATGATAATGCTTTTCCCTTCACAGGTCCCTTTGGAGAAAGAACCAAGCAATCATCACAGTATACATCCACCATGGTGTGGGTCTTTATTTTTTCTTCTAGGTCAAGTCCCTTGCCGCCCTTTCTTTGTTCTTGAAGGTCATTACATGATTATGGCTTCTTACATGGGAGCTCTTCTTCCCTATGTGGTACTGAAGAGCCCAGATCTGTGACCTTCCCCCTACTGCCAGCCTGAACCGGAAAGGAGAGCCATGGCTGCTCCGCCAGTGCCTCTCACCAGTGTTTCTGCAGTGGCCTCGTGGATGGTGTACCTCCAGGCTCCCCCACAGAACACAATCAACTGTGTTATTGTGATTTCACATGATGTAGCCATTCTGTTTGCCCATCTTCCTCCATTTCTTTATTCTCTCTAACTTCTTCTAGGATACTCAAGCATTTCTCTTTCCCTCAACACTGGCCATCACCTTCTTAAGCCTCTAAGAAACACTCCATCCTCTTGGGTTCTTAGTAAGGAGTTAAATCTTGTGTCAGTATACACCCACATACACACGTGCACCTGCATGCACACACACATACAATTACCCACAAGTCAGTGAATTCTTGTTTATCCAATCTTATAGTACCCTTATGAAAACACTTTCAAGAGCTGGAGAGATGGCTCACCGGTTAAAATCATTTGGTTGCTCTCTTGGAGGATCCAGGTTCAGTTTCTAGCACTCACATGGCAGCTCACAATGGTCTGTAACTCCTGTTTCATGAGATCTAATGCCTTCTGATCTCTACTGATCTCTGCTGGCATTAGGCATGCATGTGGTGCACATACATGCTAGCAAACACACTCATACACATAAAATAAGATAAAATAAAACACATCTAAAAGGTAAGCATCCTCAAAACACAATCTTGGATACACCATCTTGCTTCTGTCAATGTGTGACAGTTAAGTTTTTTAGATCCTAGCATATACAATATCTTTTCTCCCTTACCAGGTACAGCCTCCTCTTCTAGGTTGTGCTGATGCTTAGCCCCGAATTATTGGTCTTGTAGTAGAGGAGGTAGGGCTCCTGAGGTGAATGCCTGCTGCCCCATAGGGAAAAGGGCAGAATCTGAAACATCTATTAAAATGTCAAGTGCCAGGACTCACTAAAGAAGAGCAGGCCATGCCTGCAGTCTTGGCATCCAGGCAGGCTTCAGAGGCAGCATCCCCAAGAGCATTCATCCAGATGTCTCTTCCCATATGTCAGGGTCCAAGGTGTCTCTAAGCAGGACCCTGAGCTTAGCACAACAGATTTGCTTTGACTGACGACTCAGTCTCTGGAGCACCGCCACTCTACCTCCCAGGTCATCTGAGCTGCTTGTCTGTGTCCGCTCTTGACTGCAACATAGAAGGACTCTCCTGCTGGAGTTCTAGTTCTTTCTAACGGCCTTCTGATTCTCCTTAGCCCTCTGCACGGCATCAGTCGGTTCAGCAGGAACGAACAAGCTCTGCTGCCTTTGTATGCATTGCCCTCACCACACCATGTGTCCCAAACAAATGAATCACTGTGCCTGCAAAGGCAATCCTTTAACCACAAAGCTTCCCCAGATCACTTTCAGAAACGGCACCGACACTGTGTGCCAGTGGCTAGCCACCCAAGAGGGAGCAGTCTTTGCCCATCGGGCAACAGGTGAAACATACCCAGAATTAGTTCATAGAATATATTTTCTTGGACCATGTGGACCAAGTAGATATCAATATGTAAGAAGACACATAGTGAGAGAGAGAGAGAGAGACAGACAGACAGACACAGAGACACACAGAGAGACACACAGAGAAAGAAAGGATAAATATTAGACTGCATGCAGTTCGACGAAAATTCCAACAAAGCCACGGGAAATCCTCATGCCAAAGTGGCTGTCAAATATGTGTCTATAGAATAGTCCTGCCCTAGAGTCCCCGCTGGAAGCCCTGTTGTGGAGACTGGCCCATAGAGAGTTGGCCTCTGTGTAAATACAGTGAATTCAGAGTGTATCAAGCTCGGGTTGTCAATCCATCACACTATGCAATATGATGTGTTCCTTTTCATGGCAACCACAATACCTCACAGAATTATTGTGAATATTAAATAACATATACAGAATGCTTAGTTTTATCTAGCATGTAGCAATCACAAGAATTTTGTTGGTTGGTGGAATTATAATTTTTATTAATTGTCAGTGCCTGTTCCATTGAGAAGGCATTATTTCATGGTCCCAACGATTTAGATGTTACACCATAATATCCCAACACCTTTATTTCTACGTTGTCCATCAAGAATTTTAGCTTTTGGTGCTCTCTCTCTGTCTCTCTGTCTCTCTCTCTCTGTCTCTCTCTCTGTCTCTCTCTCTGTCTCTCTGTCTCTCTGTCTCTGTCTCTCTCTCTCTCTGTCTCTCTCTCTCTCTCTCTCTCTCTCTTGTTTTGGTTTGTTGTTGGTTTTGTTTTTTTTAAGATAGTGTCTCACTTTGTAGATCTGGCTGGCCTGCAACTCGCTATGTAGACCAGGCTGGCTTCGAACTCACAGATATCTGCTTGCTTCTGCCTCCTGGGTGCAGGGATTAAAGGCATGCACCATCATGCCCTGCTGGCTTACTTTTTAAATGACACTATTTATCTAGTAAGATTTTATAACCTAATTTCCATACTCATTCAAAGATACACATTTGCTGTTTTACAGGTCTATGGGGAAAATTTCATATTAATCTAACAAAAGCCAGTATACTACATACCAAACTTATCCTTCTAAGTGGAGTACCTCTGACAATGTGTGAAAGCACCTTAAAAAGCATATCAGGGTTCAGTAAATGCTGGCAGTATCACTTTACAATAACGGTAACATAGTCAGTGACTTAAGATGTTGCTTTTAGAGAGCCAGGTATGATGACTTAGGTTGTATCCTCAGTATTTGAGGGGCTGAGGTAGAAGCATTGCAGCCTTCAAGGCCAGCCTGGGCTCCATAGTAACTTCCAAGCTTGTCTAAGCTAAATTCTGAAACCCTGTCTTAAAAGGCAATTATGCACCAGGCAATGGTAGCACATGCCTTTAATCCCAGCACTCAGGAGGCAGAGGGAAGAGGATCTCTGTGAGTTCGAGGCCAGCCTGGTCTACATAGTGAGTTCCAAGACAGCCAAGGCTACACAGAGAAACCCTGTCTCAAGAAGAAGAAGAAGAAGAAGAAGAAGAAGAAGAAGAAGAAGAAGAAAAAGCAATTGTATTTACATACAGAATTCCTGAAGATTGTTGCCACAGGGGCCAAGTGAGGAGGCTGCAGCTGCATGGGAACTTATTGCCACAGCAGGTGTGAGGCCATGAGGAGCTGCATTACAGCTAAGACAGCATTTGTAATGGAAACGAAGAGAGCTAGAAACTTCCAGAAGGAAAACATCATCAACAAAAGTCATTAATTTTCTCTAGTGGGTAAGGAAAAGAAATTAAAAAAAATAAAAATAAAAACTCCCAGGTCCTAAGAAAGAAAATGGACCAACTGGGAGTATAGAAAGTCAGGTGCTGTGTCTGCTTTGGCTTGGGTTTGGGTTTTGGGGGGTTTGGGTTTTTGTTTGTTTGTTTTGTTTTGTTTTTTGAGACAGGGTTTCTCTGTGTAGTTTTGGTGCCTGTCCTGGATCTTGCTCTGTAGACCAGGCTGGCCTCAAACTCACAGAGATCCTCTTGCCTCTGTCTCCCTCCTCCTCCCCAACTCCCTCCGATCTCAACCCCCAGTTAACTCCTCCTCTGCTTCTGTTTAGGAAAGGTCAGGTCTCCCCTAACTGCCAAAACTCTCAACTGTTAAGCCATCTCTCCAGCCTTTACGATCCCGATTACATATAAGAGGAAGACCCAGGAACGTAAGAAAATAAATCTTCAGTAGAGAGACGACAGCACTTCTCCTGTCTACCCAACACACTGAGCATAAGTCTTCGCTATCATCTATGACCTCAGTGAGGGACATTTCCCACACAGAAGTCCATTAGGTACTTGGAAAACCTTGTGAAGGGTGATAGCTCACCAAACCCCTCTAATGTGGACATTTATCATGATGGAGACATTGGCAAGATACATCTTAGAATTCCCCATTATCTCCTATAACCTGTTCAGTCTGGTTCCTGCCATCAAGCTCTTCTCTAAAATTGCTTTTGAGACATCTCCAGTAACACCCACATTGTTTAATGCAATGAGTGTGCCTAATACACACCACTGAAATCTATCATTAAAACTTTTTAAATTGACTGGGCCTGGTGGCATATCTTTGTAACCATTGTGCTCGGGAGGCACAGACTGGTGTATCAAAAGGCCACATGATTAAGTTTAAGCCAGCCTAGACTACTTTGCACGTTTGTCTCAGAAAACCACAGAAAGGGGGTGGGGGTGGGTCACTATGTAGTTCTATGGTAGAACACTTGCTTAGCAAGTATAACTAACTGGCTTCCATCTCCAGCATAGCCCCTACCCATCCACTGCCCACCCACTCCTCAAAATAAGGCTGTTGCTGACACTCAGCAAGAGCTCAACCTGGTTGCCCCTTGCTGTTTCTGCCTCCCTCTGCCTGGTTCCTCCTGGTCGTTTTCTGGCTTCGTGTTCTTCTAGTTCTTCCCTCTTCCCAGACCGTCACTCCTCAGTCTCTCGCCGAGACTTTACAGCTTCCCCTGGCTCCTTAGAAGAATGTGTCATTGATCTCCATCCATGCTCTTTCTACCTACACTGCCTGAGTGATCACAAGGATAGCCATGGCCCCAAGAACTACCCTGATGCTCCCAAATTTGTATCTTCAGCCTTGGCCTCTCTGGTGAACTCCCTGTCCACACACCTTTCATCTCCATCCAGGTGTCCAGTTGGCTTCTCAGACCAAACATTATCTCCCATGGGTACCTGGGCCTTCTCTCTCAGGACTGTATGGTTCATGGTCTGTGGTCCTTATCCTTGAACAGCCAGAACTCTTCCCTCCCCTCCCTGCCACACCAGTACGTCACTGGTCCAGCTTTTAGTCATCTCACTTCAACTTTACACGTCCTCTCTTGTACATCCCTACAAAACCTTACACTTCTTCTCTCACGCCATTTATCACAACACAGGTTGCCATTTCCAGCTTCCTTGTCTATGCCTTTCATGCGCTTCAAGCAGGAGCTTTACATATTTGTTTTAATATTTATTGTTTCTATTTACGTGTATGTCTGTAGACCTATGTGAGGTGCCTGGGGAGGCCAAAGGGCGTCAGATTCCTTGGAACTAGAGTTACAGGCAGTTGTGAGCTGCCTAATGGGTCTGGGAGCTGAGAACTGAATCTAGGTCCTCTGCAAGAGCAGCGAGTGCTCTCTACTCACTGTTCTAACCCTAACTAACACAAATCCTGAAACACGATAGGCACTCAAGGAGCGAACAAATGAATTCCTAAATCTTTAGCTGGGCCCAGTTCCAGGAATGCTTGCCGTGCCTCGTCTGCTCTGCTCCCAGTGACTCCAAATCATTTCCTGGCTACTGCGTTACTTCCCTAACTCAAATGTCATGCCGTTTCTAGGATGATATTTCTAAAGCCAAATTAGGTTACAGTGCTCCTGACGGAAAGGTTCCAATGGATCAGCTATAGCCTCCAGGGCAGTTCAAAGCCTGAGTATAGTATAACACACACGGGGGGCTTTGCTGCCTGCCTGTCTGCTCTCTAGCCACACCATCCACCATAATGACTCCGTCATATCACTAGTCCTTTCATACATACATTCTTCTTTATTCAACATAATGTTTAAGGGCTACTCAATGTATGCCAGGGAAAACAGCCCCAGAACACCAAGATGAGGATATACACAATATTTATACCCTCCTGCCCTTCTGGGGAATGTTTCCATCATCCTCACATGCTGCCCTGAGCAGGAACCCTTTGTTCAGTGTTTCTTCTGTAGAACTGTAGAAACTCCTTCATGATTCTTTATCACAACATGTTATAATGGTCGTTTGTACCTGTTAGTCACATTAGCCTAGGATTTATGAGCACTGAAGTTCATGCAATTTGGTTATGCATGTGAGAAGCGGGGCTTCCTGGAGGAAAAATACTGTAATATTTCTAAGCCTGTCTCGGCGCCTTGGAAAGATCCTGTACAAGTCACTTCATGTAAACCACCCATGTGTACCTGCACCTCCCACTAAACTATGAATTCCCACTCCAGCTGTACTCCATGCCAGCTCAGAGTCCTTCTTCCCAGGTCTGGGATCTCTGTTTACACTTGACCACAAAGATCACTACAGGACCAGAACGTTGCCCAGGAGTTCATCTGCATTTCTTTTCTAGGGTAACAATGCCCTGCAGCTTGCTTGTGACCTAGAGGATCACTCATCCTAACACTTCCTTCCAATTCTTGCAGCTTTTATTAGAAGTAGGAATCCGGGGCTGGCAAGATGACTTGGCAGTTAAGAGCATTTGCTGCTCTTGCAGAGAACCTAAGTTTGGTTCCAAGCACCCACATCAGGTGGTTCACAGTTGCCTATAACTCCAGCTCCAGGGGATCTGACACCCTCTTCTTGCCTCTGCAAACATGTACACACACACAAAACAACAGCAGCAGCAACAACAATAATAGTAGTAGTAATAATAATAAAATTCTTCAGAGAACTACTCACTGGTTCCAGGACACTTCAGTTGTTCTCAGTCTATTCCCATAAGGCACAGGGCCCATTAAAGCTGATTAAGAACATGTTTAAGAGTGTTCTGTACTTACCAAGGAATTTCAAAGTTAAGTACAATTTGGACAATTCTACATAGAATCTAGACTTATAAAAATTCTCTCTGGCTTCCTCCCTAAGTCTACATAAGCCTCTTGTGATAACTAAATCTGTAGTTTTCTTGGTCTAAGATCATTTGGTCTGGCTTCTCTGGGAGTACATGTTATATTCATCTATTTCCTAAGCTGTCCAAAATCAAAGGATCAAAATCACTTTAGAGTAAGAAGAGCTATCCCGACCTTTGATGTGTCTATTATGAGTGAAGGGTTGTGAGGCTGGAAGAAGGGTAGTGCACAATCTAATTCTTAGAGAGATTGGGAAGGTCTAGATCTTGTCATAAGCACATTTTTCTTACCTATGTTATGATCTTTCCTTCACCTCTCAGCTGTGAGTCTCTGAGTTTAATCCCATGAACAAGTCACATGGTCTGTCAGAGAAATGATTCCAGACAAGGCAGCATCGTTATTAACTCTTCTCTAAATGTGGTGTACAGAATCAGAGAAAACTGCCTTTTTAATACCTCTTTCTTGCCCTTTAATATATTAAAGCAAGGCAACATATTCTGGAATCAGCTAAATTTCATTAACTAGAAAATGAGCAACTGAGCTCAAAGGAACAACCAAGGACTCAGGTCCTGAGAACACCTACATGATTGTCAAGTCCCACACTGAAAATCGCTGTTTTGAGGCAAATAAAGAATTTAAGAGCATAAAAGTTAACATCCACAAAACATCTGTGTTCGTATCTTTTCGTTCCCAGTGCATCTCAGGCACTGGAAAGAAAACATGGTTCCTGCTCTTAGAGTCTAGCCCACCAGCCCGAAGCAACAATACATGATGTTGCAAATTAGTAGAAACAGTGATAGAAGTAAGCAGGAGATGCTGTGCAAGTCTAGGTGAGGTGATAACCAAGCTAGTGTGGAAATGATACCTGACCTAACTTATTCAGAGAAGTCTTAGGCCGTCAAACTGGAGAGCAGAGGAGAACAGAGCAGCGAATGTGCAGTCAGATACCATCCAGCTGACTTCATTACAAAAGGAAGGAGTTTTGTGTCGTTGGTTTTTTGTTGTTTTTTTTCCTTTTTATTTATTCATTTTTATTTCAGGGGCTGTGGTGTATGAGTATCTGGGGGCAGTGGTTTGCACATGAGGCAAGAAGAAGACACCAGGTATCCTATCTAACACTCTCCTTTGAGCCAGGGTCTCTCAGTGAACCTGAAGCCAGGCTGCTGGTCTGCAAGCCACAGTGATCCTCCTGTCTCCGATTGTCACAGTGCTGGAGGGTTACTGGTACAGCCATGCCCTGATTTCTATTTTCGTTTTTAAATTTTATTTTATGTGCAAAAGCAGTTTACCTCCATGTGTCTGTGCACCACGTGTGTGCCTACTGCCTTCAGAGGTCAGAAGGAAAAGCTGGATCTCCTAGAACTAGATAGAATTATAGACAGCTGTGACCCACCATATGGGAAAATCAAATCCAGGTCCTCTGGAAGAGCAGCCGGTGCTCTTAACCACTGAGCCATCTCTCCAGCCCCAAACCCAGTGGTTATGTCAATGCTGGAATTAGAACTCAGGTCTTTATACTTGCACAGCAGGCATTCTTCCCCCACTGGACCATTCTCTCAGCACAGGGAGTTTGTGAAAAGGTGCTGTGCAATCCAGATGCCTGGGAAAGATGAAGATGGAGAGCTAGAAGACACATAAGCGGGAACACAAGGGTGCTGCTTTGGATAAATACAGTCAAAATAATTCCAAAGAACCAGGCCAGTGAAGCTGCTGCTGTTGCTGGTGATAGTGATGGTGGTGGTGGATGTGGTGGTGTGGTGGTGTGGTGGTGGTGGTGTGGTGGTGGTGGTGGTGGTAATAGTAGTAATGGTGGTGGTGGTGGTGGTAATGGTGGTGATGATGATGGTGGTGATGATGATGGTGATGATGGTGGTGATGGTGATGATGATGGTGGTAATGGTGGTGATGGTGGTGGTGGTGATGGTGGTGGTGGTGATGATGATGGTGATGGTGGTGGTGGTGGTGGTGGTGGTGGTGGTGATGGTGGTGGTGGTGATGATAATGGTGGTGGTGGTGGTGGTGATGCATCCTCAGACCTTTGGTGATACTGGTAATAGTGCTGGTGCTAGATCCTGGGTGCTGGTATCTAATAGTAGATCCCTAGAGCAAAGCACCCACCATCCCATTGGCAACCTGCAGAATCACAGAACAGACAATTCCTGAATCACATAGAAAGAAGTTTCAGTGCCAACAGCTAAAAAGGGGCACCTGTAAAACAGATGGGTAAGAACTGGCCATGCTTATACTCCCAGCATGTGAGGGACTGGGGCAAGGGGACTGCACACTCATTGCCATTCTAAGCTGTGTAGAATGTCTTTCTTAAGAAAACCCCAGCAGGCTGGCAAAACGACCAAGTGGGCAGAAACACTTGCTGCTCAAGTTTGGTGGGCTGACTTTGATCTCTGGAACCCATGGAAGAGAGCAAGTTCTCCTCTGACCTTCACACTCGTGCTATGTTCTGTGCACACTTACACACTTACACACACACACACACACACACAGGGAGGGATAAACAAATGGGCTGGAGAGATGACTCAGCAGTTAAGAGCATTTGCAGCTCTTGCAGAGGACCTGCGTTGGGTTCTCCGCGCCCATGTGGCAATTCATAGCCATTTGTAACTATAGTTACAAGAGTTCTGGTGTCCTCTTATGGCCTCTGCAGGCAACAGGCACATACCCAGTGCACATGTATATGCGTAGGCAAAACACATGCACACATTAAATAAATAAATAAATATCGTTTAAAATAAATAAATACACCCAAATAAACAAACTCCCCCAAACTGCATATAGGCAAATGGCCTATGTTGGAAAAGAAGGATCCCAAGTCAATAACCTAAGCTTCCTAATTTAGGAAAATATGAGCAAATGCAAAGAAAGTAGAAGAAACTAAAGAGCTGAGTAAGATCATTGGGATACAATACAGAAAATAACTAGTCAAAGCAATAAAAGCCAAAGTTATTTCTAAAAAACAACAAAATTGACAACCCTTTGGCTAGACTCACCAAGAAACAAAGGAAAAAAAAAAACAAAAGTTACTGAACTAAGGGCGGGAAAAATGAATCAATGGATAGGCTGTTGCCACAAAATCATAAGAAACAGAGTTTGGACCCCCAGAACCCACACAGAAGCTGTGCAGGTGTAGAGGCCCATCTGTAATTCCAGCTCTCAGAAGGCAGAGACAGAGGGTCCCCCAGGGCAACTGGCTAGCTAGCCTAGTCATCAGCAAGCGCTGGGTTCAGCTGAGAGATTCTGCTTCAAAGAATAAAGGGAAGAGACCAGGAATAATCTAGATGCCAACCTTGGGCCTCCACCTGCATGTGTACTCATACATCCACACAAACACTTATACCCACCCATGTGCAAAGATGCACACCCATGCAGCACACAGCACACATAGATACACTTTTTTAAAAGTCGCTGCATAGAAATAAAAGGGAAATTTAACTGCCAACTCTAGAGAAATTAAAAGGATTCTAAGAGCTTCCAGGTTCTTTTAAGTCTGAGGACAAGATGAGTCTGAAGGACAGCTTGAGCCCAGGAGTTCTAGAGCATCCTGGACAGCATAGCAAGACTCTGTCTTTAAAAAAAAAAAAACAAAGAACAAGGGAGCTGGAGAGATGGCTCAGTGGTTAGGAACACTGGCTGCTCTTCCAAAGGACTGGGGTTCAATTCCCAGAACCTACCTGGTGACTCACAACTCTCTATAACTCTGGGTCCAGGGGATCCAGCACTCTCACACAGACATACTCATAGGCAAAACACCAATGTACATAAAATAAAAATAAATTATTAAAAAATAAAGTGTCCTGTCTGTGCATGCTTCAAATCCTTCCCTCCTTTGCCCCATTCTCTCTGTCTGCTCCTTTCTCCTTAAAAAAAAAAATGATAAAAGAGAGTCTGAATAAGAAAAATTAAGACTTTACCTTAAAGTCGAGAACTAGAGAAAGCTTTGGAAACACATGAAGGAAATAAAAGATCCTGGAGAAGAGTGAGACCAAAGGTCCCTGACCTGAGAAGGAAGGTGGAAAGCTGCCCCATCCACAGATCCCTGGCCAGGAAGGGCAACAGAGGCCGCCTCAAGAAGCAAGCTCCATGAAAGCTGGGCAGCCCTACCCTCAAGACACGCCCACAGCCCTCACAAGCCTCACATCCACTGTGGGTTTAAGTGAGACGAAGATTTCTCCAGCAAACAGCAAGCCGCAGAGAAAAGTCCCATTCAGTCCCACTGTACAACAGATGCATGGTAGCTAGCGGTCATGTTTTAGAGAGACTCTGTTGTTTAAAAACTGAACTACCCTAGACAGGGTCTTGCTATGCTGTCCAGGAGGCTTGAGAACTCCTGGGCTCAAACTGGCCTTCGGACTCAACCTCAAAAGTACCTGGAACTTCTTATAATCCTCTCATTTCTCTATTGTTGGCAGTCAATTCTTCCCCTCTGTTTCTAGTTCAGTAACTTTTTAAGTTTAGCACATGTGTGTGTTTGTGGTGCGTGTACATGTATGTGTGGATATCCAAGACTGACATCAGGAGCCTTCCTTGATCGCTCTCCACTTTATTCTTTGCGGCAGAGTCTCTCAGTTGAATCCAGAGCTCATCCATATATGCTGGGATCCTCGCTCTTTGTATTCTGAGAGCTGGTATTAGAGGTGTGCCTCCACACCCACCCAGCACTCATCTGAGTTCTAGGAATCTAAACTCTGGTCCTCATACTTGATTGGCAACAGCCTATCCACTGAGCCATCTTCCCAGACCCTAGTTGAGTAATTTTTGTCTCTTTGCTTTATTTCTTGGTGAGTCTAGCCAAAGGTTTGTCAATTTTGTTATCTTTAAAAACATAATTTGGGGTCTTACTGCCTTGATTATTTTCTGTATTGCATTTCAATGATTTCTTTCTTAATTTTGTAAACTTTATTATTAAAAGCTTGCAAATAACTAAAACTATCACACAACAAAATTAATCAGACCCAAAGTCAATATAATTTAATGGACTTCTATACAGTTAGAAATGGCATTCCAAATAGAATTTGTGGAACTTTATGCTAAATTTTACACTTTCAGTATCGTATACATGTATGCACTTATCAGCGATTCTTACTCAGTTCTTTGTTATTTTCTTCTACTTGCTCTGCATTATTTGCTGATGTTGCTCTGATTTCTTAACTTTAAATCTTATGTTATTGATTTGGGATCATTCTTTTCCAATATAGGTTGGGAACATCTGTATGGATGTTTGTGGATATTTGTGTATGTGTGTGTGTGTGTGTGTGTGTGTGTGAAGATTTACACATGCTGTAGCACTCATATGGAGGTCAGGATATACAGAAATCAAGCTAGAGCTGATCTGAAAGCTTTCTCCCTGCTGGCTAGCTTTCTTTCCCAAAGAATCTATGATAAGATCTCATAACCAGCATGGGAGTTTACAAAGTCACAGAACATAAGGGCAATGCAATATCAATCTCATGGACTGTAGCTGTAACTCAGTATAAAGCATATGCTTGGCATGCACAAGGCCTTGGGCTCAATCTCTGGAGCAAATAAAGTCAGTCATATTTATACTCCATCAACAAGCACATGGGAATTGAAATCATAAAAACTACATGAGATATGAAATATGGCCCAGGTATAGTGGTGCACACCTTTCATCACAGCACTTGGGAGGCAGATCTCTGTGTGTTTCAGGTCAGTCTGGTCTACAGAGCGAGGTCCAGGACAGCCAAGGCTACACAGTGGAACCCTGTCTCAAAAAAACAAGAACAAGGCCGGGCAGTGGTAGCACATGCCTTTCATCCCAACACTCAAGAGGCAGAGCCAGGTAGATCTCTGCAAGTTAGAGGCCAGCCTGGTCTACAGAGCGAGATCCAGGACAGGCTCCAAAACTACACAGAGAAACCCTATCTTGAAAAAACAAAAAAACAAAAAACAGATAATGAAAAACAAACAAAAGATATAAAGTACTTAGCTGTAAATACAACACATATGAAAGACCTATATATTGAAGACTTTAAAACTTAAAATAACGGCAGACATCAAAGAAGGCCTAAGTAAGTGAAGAAAGATGTCCTTTTTAAGGGTTGAAAGGGTCAATCTTGGAATGAAAATTTTCCCCAGGTTAATGTAAAGATTTAACATAATTCCAATTAAAATACTAACAGAATTTCTTACACAATAAATAAGCTTCTTCCAGAATTGGCATGGAAAGATAAAGGAATTGGAAGACCCAAAAACATCTTTAAAAGAACAAAGAAGATTCATACTACCTAAGCGTTAAAACAATATAAATCATCCTTATGAAGATGTCAGTGCACCATGAGTGAACAGACACTAAGCAGTAAAATGGACTCGAGTCCAGGTGCCAGGGAAAACAGGATGTCTCTCTTTCCTCTCTTCTCACACTGCCACTTAAACAAAAGTCTTCTGTGACCTCAGATGTGTGGGAATTCTTCACGCTAGCAAGTGATCCTGCATCAGCTGGACATCCTCCAATCCTGTCCACTCTGACACTGTCACCCAGGACACAGCTCAGTGCACTTGCAAGGCCCTGGGTTCAGCCCCTGGCACACAATGAAGAAGGAAGAAAGATGGAGGCAGGAATGAAGAGACAGAAGGAAGGAAAAGGGGAAGGGAGGGAGGAAGGTTTGCCCACTTTGCTAACACAGCCTTGAAGTAGTATTGTGTCTCACAGACTGGTGGCTTAGGCTCCAAGACTGCCCCATTCAGACCTAGTTGTGGGTCTAGGATTCCAGAACTTCTGACCAACTAGCTACAAATTGGACTTCTCATGATGTCCTCTTCAGACTTGATTAGTTCACCAGGGTGACTCAGAGAACTCAGAGAAAAACAATCCTTACACGTAGCCATAAAGGAGATCTTAAAGAATATAGCTAAGCACCCAGACAAAGAGATACATGGGTCTTCGGCCTGAAAGGATCTCAAACATGGGAGTCCCTACCCCTCTCAGCATGCAGAACAGTCTATGGTTATCTTCCTGCAAGTCTCTGCTTGTTCAGCTTCAAAAAGCTTTCTGAATTCTGTCCTTTGGGGTGTTCGTGTAGGCTTTACTGAATAGGCATGAGTTCTAATAAACTGGGCAGGGAACCCCAAGAATGGCCTGTCTGTTTACATTCTTCTTGGTCTGTCTGTACGGCATTCCTCTTCCAGTGTATGGGGCAGGATCCTTCTAGAATGAGGGAGATCTTACAATTTACTAGGCAGGTATTTCTATATCACCACCTAAAGGCAAGGGGAGATTAGAGTTTTGTTTTGTTTTGTTTTTAGAGGAGTCTTTTTTTTTAAAGATTTATTTATTTTATATATATATATATAAGTGTAGCATGAATCCTAACAGCTCTTATTAATAAAATCAAACCTGAGCCAGGTATTGGGGTGAACACTGGAAGGTCAGAGAGACAGAATAAGCCACAGCTACCTCACCTCGCCGGATCCTCAGCTGGTCTTGTTTCCTCAGACTGGAGGCTTCTGAGTCCTCATCCAGAATGGGTCTCAGTTGAACTGTACTGCTAGAAGCCTGAAAGCTTAACCAGGCCAAATGCTTCTCCAGACCAAATGCCTCTAGTTTCTGGTCCTCACGCCTTATATATCTTTCTGCTTTCTGCCTCACTCCCTGGGATTAAAGGCTTGCTTTCTGGGATTAAAGGCGTAAGTCACCATGCTTGGCTGTATCCTTGAACACAAGGATTTCTGCCTCTGGAATGCTAGGATTAAAGGCGTGTGCTACCACTGCCTAACCTCTGTTTAATATTGTGGCTGTTCTGTCTCTGACCCCAGATAAGTTTATTAAGGTACACAATATTTTGGGGAACACAATACCACCACATATAAGTGCTCTATCTGAATCTACAACTTTATACCAGAAGAGGGCATCAGAACCCACTATAGATGGTTGTGAGCCATCACCTGGTTGGTGAGATTTGAACTCAGGTCCTCTGCAAGAGCAGCCAGTGCTCTTAACCGCTGAGCCATCCTCTAGCCCGAGATTAGAATTTCTATAACCTGCACCCAGACAGGAGTTATAAGCCAGTAACCGTGGTCAAAAGCAGAAATATAGGACTGCAGATGGTAGCTCAGTGGTAGAGCACTTTGTCTGTTATGTTCAGTGCTTAGTGAATGCACACACACATGCACACTCTCACATCCATATCCCAGGAAAAGACCCACCCCAAAATGGGCAAATTATTTTTAACAGCTTTATTGAATCATAATTGATATACTTTAAAAAGGAACTATATACATTTAACAAGGTAATATCTTGTCCATTTCACACAATATCACAGACTGGATGATTTACAAACAGAACTTCATTTGGCTCATGGTTCTGGAGTCTGGATTGCCCAAGAATGTGGTCTTTGTACCGCATCGTCTCATGATGAAAGGCAAAGGGTAAGAGCAGGGGGAGGGGCTTGAACGTGCATCTGTGGTCCGTCCACTCTAGACAGCATTAACCCATCCCAAAGGCAGCGCCTTCCTGACTAATCACTTAGGTCTCACTTCCCAACACTGTTTGCATTGAGGATTAAATTTTCAATACATAAATCTCAACCGGTAATGGGCAGTAGTTGGAATAAGACAATGAGTCAGTAGGAAAGCTTCTTAAACCTGATCCTGTTTTCAGCCTGAAGGTGGGGATCCAAGAAGGGAGAAAGTTGGGGTTCAGAATGACAGCAGATCAAGCAAAAGAAGGAACAAAGGGAAACATGATCAAAGGCACAGGTGGGTAAGCTGACAGTCTGCGGAAGGAAGCTTCTCTCATTCTGAAAGTATGGGAAAGGAAAAGAGGATAAGTAAATAGGGATGATTTCTATTACCTTTAAAGCTTAGGATAAAGATTTCCAAATTGAAAATTGTGAGCTCTGCCGTGAAAACTCTGATTCTTTCGTTTTTACCATTGCAGTCTCAGATGAGGGTTTTCAAATGCCAGCTGTCTTAGTCAGGGTTTCTATTGCTGTGAAAAGACGCCACGACCACGGCAACTCTTATACGGAAAACATTTAATTGGGGTGGCTTACAGTTCAGAGATTCAGTCCATTATCATCATGGCAGGGAGCATGGCAGCATGCAGACAGACAACCATATCTACATCTTGATCAGAAGGCAACAGGAAGTGTCTGTGGCACTGGGCGATATCTTGAGCATCAAAGCCCACCCCCAAAGTGACACTTCCTGAAACAAAGCTACACCTACTTCAACAAGGCCAAACCTCCTAACAGCACCACTCCCTATGAGATTGGGGGGCCAATTACATTCAAACTACCACACCAGTCCTAATAGCCACGAAGCCCACTGGTTATTTGGCGAATGGGTGTAAAGGGATTGTACAGGCTCCTATTCCTGCACATACATGTTTATTGTGGTACTGTTCACAAAAACCAAGATATGGAATCGGCCTTGGTGCCTATTGCTGTGATGAAGCACTGAGACCAAAACCAAGCTGGGGAGGAAAGGGTTTCTTTGGCTTACACTTCCAGGTGACAGTCCATCATTGAAGGAAGCCAGACAGGAACTCAAACAGGGCAGGAACCCGAAGGCACAAGCTGATGCAGAGGACATGGAGTAGTACCGTTTACTGGCTTGCTCCCCATGGCTTACTCAACCTGCTTTCTTATAGAACCCAGGACCACCAACCCAGGCATGGCTCCACCCACCATGGGCTGGGCCCTGCCCCATCAATCACTAATGAAGAAAATGCCTTACAGCTGTATCTTATGGAGGCATTCTCTCAATTCAAGTTCCCTCCTTTCAGAAGACTCTAGCTTGTATCAAGTTGACATAAGACTAGAAGGCACAGTGCCCGTCAACAGAACAGAGGAGTGGAAAAGGAAATACAGTTTGTATACATAATGGGGCTTTATTTAGTATTAAAAAACTAAACTGTGTCGTTTTCAGGTAGATGGGGGCAGAACTAGATATCATTGTGTTGAGTGAAGTAACCAGACTCAGAAAAACAAGTGTTATGTTTTCTCTCATATATAGAATCTAGATTCTGTTGGAAAAGCAAAACCCTGAAAATAGAAGAGTGAGTACTTGGGAAGAGGAAGGGTGTCAGCAGAGAGCAATGGGGTGAAATAATCAAACCAAATTATATATACTGTGAAAATGCCAGAATGAAACCCACTTGGGGGGGTGGGGTGAAACAGTCTCATGCAGCTCAGGCTGGGCTCAAATTCACCAGTATCTTAGAACAACTAAGTCCAGATCCCCCTGCTGGACCTCCCCAGTGCTGGGATTACAAGCGTGCTCACCACACCCAGACGAGACCCAAGGTGTCAGGTATTGGATCACTACACTGAGGTATGAAAAGGAGAAACTGAAGCTGACCTCAGGGTTTGGAGATGGGGACTGTCTTAGTCACTGTTCTATTGCTGTGAAGAGACACCATAACCATGGCAACTCTTACAAAGGGAAACATCTAATTGAGGTGGTGGCTTATAGTTCAGAGGTTCAAGTCCATTGTTGTCATGGCGGAGAACATAGTGGCGTGCAGGCAGACGTGGTGCTGGCTACATCTTGATCAGAAGGCAACAGGAAGTGGACTGTGACACTGGATGGCAGCTTGAGCATAGGAAACCTTAAAGTCTGTCCCCATAGTGACACACTTCCTCCAACAAGGCCACACCCACTCCAACTGAGCCACACCTCCTAATAGTGCAACTCCCTATGAGCTTATGGGGGCCAATTGCGTTCAAACTACCACGGGGGGGGGGGGGCCTTAGGGAAGGGATTATGATTGCAGGGGGTATTAGGGTGAACCCCTCATGGATGATGTTACAGTCCCTTGACAGGAGTACTGCACCCTTTTGTTTCTTGTTTGTTCAATGAATGGCATACTGCAGAAGCTCAATGACACCAACATTGACCAACAGACACCCTCATGGGGACATTATATAACAGCCTTCTCTTCCATACGGGCCCATCAAATAGCCTAGTTCTGTGGTCCCTGTCTGAAACTGTTGGTCTGATGTGATTCTAAAGGTTAGTGCCCCAGACCACATGGAAAGCACAGTCTGCTCTTCAGCGTTAGTTTCACAAGGAAAAAAGAGAGCGGCTCTTGTGAACACTAATTCTGTCGCTCTGGGTAGCGATGCCTAGCAGCCTCTCGATCGGTGCTCAATAGCACAGCCCCTGGATGTCAATCCCATCTCCATCACATAGTAACTCTGCTGCTTTAGGCAAGTTGGTATCCTCTGTGCCGCAGCACAATTCCTCCAAGCCTAGTGTCTTAACTCGGCACAGCAGCTCACGCCTGTAACCCCAGCACTCTGGGAGGCGAAGGCAGGAGGGCTGCCTGACTGAATTTGAGGCCAACCCGAGCTATGTAGTCAGTTACAGCCCGAACTACACGGTGAATGACATTTAAGGTATTTAAAATAGTGCCTTTGCTCTTGGCTTTATTTTTTATCAGTTGGGTGATAACATATAGTACTATATTTACGTAAATTCTCTGTTAAGGACAAAGTATCCCCCACAACACCTGGAAAATGGGGGGGGGGAGTGATACTAGATGCTCAAAAGATAACGTGAATTGTGTTTGATAGACATAAAGTGAATGGACAAGAGAATGAAAGTGTCTTT
>CABHPH010135610.1:29867-55998 GCA_902168325.1 Peromyscus nudipes
CATCCATCCATCCATCCATCCATCCATCCATCCATCCATCCATCCATCTCCTTCCTTCTCTTCCTTCTCCCCCTCTGTAGACCAGGCTGTCCTCAAGCTCACAATGGCCCTCCTGCCTCAGCCTCTCAAATGCTGGGATTACAGGTGTGTGCCACTACACCCAACTTTCAAACATCCCTCCGCCTGCTTCTTCGCACTTAGGGGTTTTCATTGCTTGGTCCTGCCTAGGAAAGCCCTCATAACCTCCAGAAAATCCCTTTTAATTGTTCTTGGGCCTTCCAAACAGTGTTCACGCCTATACAAAGGATCAGGCTCAAGTGAGTAAATGTACTTTGCAGTACCATGCTGAATGAGGAAACTCCTGCCTATTGGGAGGGCTGTCCTTCAGCCTCTCCACAGCCACAAATCTTTATAGAGAGTGCCTGGGAAGAGAGGTTCCCTTGCTGCCTTCGCCTTCTGTATTTCTTTACCAGCTCCTGCTGTGGAGCAAAGCCTCTCCACTCCCACTACTTTGCCCTTATAAATAATCCCATTGCATTCTAAGTAGGTGCTCTGCAAAGAATGGGTGTGTCTTGCACACACATTCTGAGCTGCCCACATATTCGTTCTGCCTGACAAATACATCTAAACAGCCTTCTCTTGCTGAAAGGAAGATTGCGATCCCTGGCATTTTCCCTTCCTCCTGCTCACACAGTCAGATAGCCACCCTGGCCCACACTCTTATCTCCCACCACCTGCTCCTACCCCTGAGGGTGTTTATTTTCTTATATACCACGAAACCTTGGTACCTGAGACGACATCTTCCTATCTCCTTTTCATTCTTGTTGGAGAAGAAAAAAAAAAAAAAGACTCCACCCACCAGCCAAAGAAGTAGTCATTAAGGATAATTTGTGGGATCTTTCACTTCCTTTTAAGTCTTCCTAGGACTTTCTCCCAGCACAGGAGAGATCAGGCTTTCTCACCGGGCGTTCGTTTTACCCGTCACTAATCAGTGCCACTTGTTTCTCCAGGAATTAGAGCTGATTGTGTTAATTTCTCAAACGCCGCAGGTGCCCGTCTCGGCTGTTCCAGCACACTCGCTTTTAATCAAGGTGTCTTTTGTAGTCTCTTCATTAAACATTAAGAGATTCAGCCTTAATCTTAAGGCTTAATTCTGTTGTGTCCTCACAGTTTATAATCAAATCATAGCCTTCTCATTTCAAAATGATGAAAAAAATGAACAAAAAAAATGGCTTGAAGTTGGATCTTAATGGCTTCCTGTTAATGGTTCTACTTCCCGTGTTTGGCCTTAGAGACATAAAGTGGTCTAGAAAAATGAACCCTCTGAAGCAAAGAGAAACTATGTTCAAGGAAACTATGGCAAAGAGTATCATGTCGTCTTCCTTTTTATATTTGATTATTTTCATTGTGTGTAGAAGCCTCTGGCTTCATAAAAGTTTGCCCCAAAATAAACTCCCGTAACTACTGCAGTGACTTCATGACCAGTTGAGCTCTCTTGATATCTTCCAGTGAAAAAGTGGTTTCCTGACATCGAGCAGTGGGTACAGGCAGAGCTGCAGTGTCGGGAGGTATCTGTGGTCCAGACGCTCATACACTGTTGATGAGTCGCTCACCTGCAGAATGATGCTCCTAACTGGCCGAGCTTGTTTGGTACCCGTATTATGCCATCACAAAAAGCCGAAAAGCCAAATGCACACACGGCTTCTCTCCCAGTCAGTCAGTCCTGGAAAGTGATTTTAGTATGTTTCCAACTATGTTTCAGCCTATGTCTTATAATAAACATAAAAGTCTCATTACTCTTCTCTAAATCTTCTGCCATAACTTATAAGAAAGAGGCTCCGCCCATTTTTGTAGAGCTAGTGCATTCCCTATGGCCCCAGGAGCCACATGGATACTGCCATGCTCTGGTGTTTGCAGTCCGTTACACTGATTAAAAAAAAAAAAACCGAAGGGATAGCTTCTGCTATTGGTTACGAATCCAAGTGTATATTATACTTGCTGTGTGTCTCAACCAACCCATTTATCGCCTGGAGTTTTTGACAGAGACTTTCCCTACCCCCAGAATACAGCTAATTCACTGTTTGGGAGCCATTACCCTTATCTTTGTGTTTCAAAAAATTAAATAAATTTTTTTATCATTTTTATAGACAAACTATAAGTTATTTTATAGTTTCCTATTGAAATTATTTCTCCCCTCTTACCATTGATTTTTAAATGCTTTAGTAAGCTGGAAGAGCATGGTGGTATACACCTTTATTCTGATTTAGGAGGCCGAGTCAGGTGGATATTGTCTAAGTTAAGGCCAGCCTGGAGTCCCAGGTCAGCCAGGGCTACATAGAGAAACCTTGTCTCAAACAAACAAACAAACAAACAAACAAAAAACAAAAAAATGAGGGGCATAAGTAAATGTTGTTTTACATGGGCCCACAGTTTTAAAAGAATCAGACCGTTGTACAGAGTAGGGTTTTCTTCCATTCTCTCTTACTTCATCCTCTTCTTCCTTTTCTCCCTTTGTCCCATCATCAATTCCCCTTTAAAAATACAAATCCAGTCTCTTTACAATTCTTGGAGCCAGTAATCCACAGTCTCACTAGACTAACAGTAAGGTATCCATCCACAGGGGTGCATAGCCCTCTGGGGGCTCCAAGGGTGCGTCTGTTTTCTTGCCCTCTCACATCTTTCCCGTGTCCCACCATGGAGTGGGCATCCTCTGGCCAGTCTGTCACTGGTAGACCTCCCATCCACGCACTGTCAGAAGTCACCGCTGTCAGCAGCAGGGTTCTCCTCATGTCCTTGTGTTTGTACGTGGTCATCTCTAAATCAAAAGGAAGAGTGTGATAGCGTGTCTGAGTAACGTGCGCAAAGCCCTGGCCTCAATCCCAACACTGCCAAAGAAAAAGAAGTAGAATTCTACAGTTAAAAAGAAAAAATCATGCCGGGCGGTGGTGGCGCACACCTTTCATCCCAACACTCAGGAGGCAGAGGCAGGCGGATCCCTGAGTTCGAGGCCAGCCTGGTTTACAGAGTGAGTTCCAAGATAGCCAAAGTTATTACACAGAGAAACCCTGTATCAAAGAAAGAAAGAATGAATTGAATGAAATGTCTCAAAAGACATTTATATGAAAAATAAACACATAAAAGAACTGTTCACCATGCTTTGCCACAAGAAAAATACAAATCTAAACTGCACTGAGATTCACCTCACCCTGGTCAGAACAGCTGTCACCATGAAAACAAACAGCAGATGCTGGCATGGATACTGGGTAGTCCAGTCCCTATGGAAACAGCACAGAGGTTCAAAAAAAAAAAAAAAAAACTAAAATAAGGCTGCTATATTGTCCACTTCTGGGCCATGTACCTGAAGGAACCTAAAATCAGAATACACCAGAGATAACTAAGCCAAGCATAGTGAAATGTGCCTGTGATCCCAGCACTCAGGAAGCTATAGTTGGAGGACATCCAGGCCAGCCTTGGAGATACATACATACATATATGTGTGTGTGTGTGTGTGTGTGTGTGTGTGTGTGTATAGTTTCATACCAGCCTAGGCTACACAGAGACTCTATCTCAAACCAAACAAACAAAAAAGTAGTTATATCTGTGCACTCCTTTTGTTATTTTATTTGTTTGGAGGCAGAGTCTCACTATTAGACCTGACTGGTCTAGAGCTACTGTGTAGACCACGCTGGCCTCTAACTCACAGAGATCAGCAGGCTCTGCCTCCTGAGTGCTGGGATTAAAAGTGTGCACCCCCATGCCCAGCCACACCCATGTTTATTGTGGCACTCTTCACAATGGTCAAGGTATTGGATGCCCATTCACAGATGAGTGGGGAATGAAATGTGGCATTTATACACAATGGAATTTTATTCAGCCATCAGACAGAGTGAAATATTTACAGGAAGGTAAGTAGAACTAGAGACCGTCAAGTTAAAAAAAAATAAGACAGTATTAGACAATACTTCACACTTTCTCTCACATGCAGAATGTAGACTTTTATAAAAGATATGAAAGCAGAAGGGGGATCATTTATAAAGAGGAGGTTACCGATGGGAGAAGGGATGGGAAAGGGCAATAGAGAGTGAATATGTTCAAAGTACATTCTATTCCATGTATGAAAAAGCATAATTGAATCCATTATTTTGTACAGTTAATAGACACACTTTTTTGATGATTCTAAATCACAATAGAGAATCATTATCAGAGTGGTTTTGAGGTTTTGTTTGTTGGTTTTGTTTGGTTTTTTTCTAGACAGAGTTTCTCTTTGTAGCCCTGGCTGTCCTGCAACTTGCTCTGTAGACCAGGTTGTCCTTGAACCCAGAGATCCATCTGCCTCTGCCTCTCAAGTGCTGGGATTAAAGGCATGTGCCACTGCTACCCAGCACATAGTTAATTAAATAAGATGAGAATTATCATAAACCATAACATATAGTTTAAAAAAAAGTCATTCCTAAACTTTGGGTTCAGTTACAGGTTCATAAACACACAAGCATATCCAGTATTTCCTTATAAAATGTACTTCTTATTCTAAGTTGAAATTTAAAAAAAAATTCAAAATAGGATTGGGTGTATGGACGGCTTGGTGGTAGAACACTTACCTTGCCTTCCTGAGGCCATGTGTTCCATCTCCAGCACTGCAAAATAAAAATAAATAAACAAACAAATACTGATCAATTCTTTTAAATTAAAAAATATCCCACTTAAAGTATTGCAGGAAAGCAGTGGAGCTGGAATTTAAAATTGCTTGTATTGAAAATAGCAGTAAGGGGACTGGAGAGATGGCTCAGTGGTTAAGAACACTGGCTGCTCTTCCAGAGGACCCAGGTTTGACTTCTAGCACCCACATGGTGACTGACAACTGATTATAACTCCAGTTCCAGGGGATCTGACACCCTCTCCTGGCCTCTGTGGGCAATGCATGTATAGTACACAGACATACATGCAGACACAACACCCCTACACATAAAATAAGAGAAATAAATCTCTTTTAAAAAGAAAAATAGCAGGGAAGGACTGTGTGTCAATTTAGCATTCCTCCTCTTGGTGTATCTTTGGGACTTGCCTTCCTACCTAACATAGAGCATAGCTATTACCCATGAGGCATCTGGGCAGTGTTGGGGTCATAGGCCCACCTAGAACCCCGTGGTCTAACTTTAACATACACTCTCCTCTACACTCCTGAACTCTGACAACCCTCCTTAGGCCATCCGGGCTTGTCAAAGAACATGAATGTTCTAAATGATGAAGAATATATGCTCCAGACACAGGCTTTTAACAGATAGTCCAAACCAGATATCTCAAACTGGAGTTAGCTGCCAACTCAGGGAGATGGGGCAGGAGAGAAACTGGAAAATATAGAGTAGAAAGTGTGAAAACCACATAATTCTTTCTTTAAAGCTTAGATCCTGCTTTAGTTTCTTGTCTGTTGCTGTTTCCTTGGTCTGTATCATGACCAAGGAAACTCTTGTGAAAGAGAGAGTTTAATTGGTCTTATGATCCCAGAGGCTTAGACTCTGTGATGGCAGGGTGAAGACGTGGCACCAGGTGGTTGGAGAAGCACCTGAGAGCTCACATCTTGATCCACAAGCAGAAGGCAGAGAGTGCTAACTGGGAATGGCAAGTCTTTGGAAGCCTCAAAGTCCGCCCCCAATGGCACACCTCCTCCATCAAGCCCACATCTCCTAAGGCTTCCCAAACAGTCCCACCAACTGGGAACCAGGTCCTCAGACACATGGGCCTGTGGGGGCCATTCTCATTCACAGACCACAGATCCTGTCAGCACTTTGTGGTGTGCCCGTTATCAATAGACGTGCATATTTTGAACATCTTTCCACAGTGACACGCTTGCACCTTAATGTTTTTCAGGCCCTTGAGTCTTCCCTGTCCTGTGCTATCATTTTTTTTCTTTTTAATGTTACGAACAACACATCTATTTTTAAATTTAGATTTTTATTTATTTGTATAAGGAGAGCAGTATGTTCTTATAAGTGCAGGTGCTTGTGGAGGCTAGAGGGAATCCCATCCCCTAGAGATGAAGTTAGAGGCATTTGTGAACTGCCACACATGGTTGCTGAGAACGGAGCTGGATCCTTTGGGAGCAATATGAGGTTTAACTGCTGAAATGTCTCTCGAGCCCCTGATATTTATTTTGAAAAGGAAGGAGGAAAGTATTTTTTAATCAGAATTTACTTTGAGGGCCTGGAGAGACGGCTCAGTGGTTAAGAACACTTGCTGCTCTTCCAGAGGACCTGAGCTGAATTCTAAGCACCTACATAATGGTTCACAACTGTTTGTAACTGCATTTTTAGGGAATCCGATGCCCTCTTCTGGCTTCTGAGGACACCAGGCATACAGGTGGTACGAGATATACATGTGATCAAAACACTCATAGAAATAAAATTATTTTTAAAAAGGAATCTGCTTTGATTGTCCACTGAGACATGACTTCCTAGATCAGTGGTTCTCAACCTTCCTAATGCTGCCACCTTTTAATACTGTTCCTCATGATGTGGTGACCCCCAACCATAAAATTATTTCATTGCTAATTCATAACTATAATTTTGTTACTGTTATAAGTTGTAATGTAAATATCTGATATGCGACCCTGTAAAAGGGTCGTTTGACCCCAAGGGGTCATGACCCACAGGTTGAGAACCATGGTCCTAGATCTTTTCAATAAACTTTTGCTGCCATCCTGTAAGACTCATTCACAGTAAACATTCTTTAATTTTATATGTCAGGGCTTTTCATCCTTTTGAGTTTTATCTTAAATTTTGTAACTGACATGGAAGAGGCAGGTCTTCTTAGTTTATCAATTCAAGAATATGGGTTTCTGCACACCTTGAATCCCAGCACTCAGGAGGCAGCTCTGTGAGTTTGAGGCCATCCTGGTCTACAAGTGAGTTCCAGGACAGCCAGGGCTACACAGTGAGACCCCATCTCAAAAACAAAACAAAACAAAACAAAACAAAAAACCAAACCAAACCATGAGTTTGCTTGGTAACAGTAGGTTGCAGGGTAGAAATCTGTACCACTGTGGTGCATACAAGCGATAAATATTTCTGGAAAGAACATGTGGCTGTCACCAGATATGGGGCATAGTAAGGTTTCATTTAGAGAAGTAAGACTTCAGCCAGGCGGTGGTGGCACACACCTTTGATCCCAGCACTCGGGAGACAGAGCCAGGTGGATCTCTCTGAGTTCTAGGCCAGCCTGATCTACAGAGTGAGATCCAGGACAGGCTCCAAAACTACACAGAGAAACCCTGTCCCAAACCGTCCCCAACCCCCAAAAAAACAAGACTTCTTGACAATTAACTGAAAAGATTTGGCTTGGTGTGTGTGTGTGTGTGTGTGTGTGTGTGTGTGTGTGTGTGTGTATAGAGGTGTGTGTGTATGTGTGTGTGTGCATGTACAGAGAAGTGTGTGTGTGTGTGCATGTATGAGGGGTGTGTGTGTGTATGTATGAGGGGTGTGTGTGTGTATGTGTGTGCATGTATGAGGGGTGTGTGTGTGTGTGTGTGTGTGCATGTGGAGGACAGAGGCCAACTTTGAGTGTTATCCTTAGGAGCCATCCACCTTGTTTTTTGAGGCAGTGTCTCTCACTTGGACTGGGACTTGTGGAGTAGGCTAGATTTGCTGCCGTCAGATTCGTCTCCAGTTTCCCATGCAGGGATCACATGCACACTATCGCACCTACTTTTTTTTTTTTTTTTTTTTTGTGGTTCTGAGAATCCAGCTCTGGCCCTGTGTATGCACAGCAAGCGCATTACAGACGAGCCGCCTCCCTAGCCTTTGGCTTGGTTTCGTTTGAGACGGTGTCTTCCTCTGTAGCCCAGGCTGGCCCTGAACTCAGCAGGTATCTTGCTTCAGCCCCCAGAGTACTAGGATCACAGGCCTGAGCCACTGTGCCCGGCTTTGAAAATGTCTCTTAACATCTGTTTTGGTCTAGATAGCTCACTAGGGTGGAGGCAGATGTTGCGCACGGTGAAACAGTCAGAGGAAGCTGGCATTGATCAGATGGTCATCCCACTAAAGTGATGAGGAGAGTGAGTGCTCGAGAACGAAGAGCACGGTTCTGGGAGCACTCCAGTCTGGAGTCTGCGGTGACTTCTCCAAAGAAATAGTACTTGAGCAAGCCGGGAAGAAGGGGCAGTAATGTCAAATAAAAGCAGGTCAAATAAAAGCTGCAGCAGGGCTAGCAGAGCTTGGAACACAGAGAAGAGAAGGCAAGTCCGAATGTATGGTGCCTCATACGCCATGGTAAAGGCACAGATTTGAGGGATTCAATCCTGACAGCTGTAGAAAGCCCCTGAAAACATCTGTGCTGTTCCAGATGTTCCCGAGTGTCCCGGGATCCCTTAACCCAGCATCAGAATCCAGTGATTCCTCTAACATATTCCCAGCTCTCTGGCTGGACTTCTGTTCTTCTAGTCTTTTTAAAACTGCCATCTCCCATTTTGTCCTTCAGCTAATTAGTTACCAGTTTATTCCTAAAATTCCCTAATTCTGTTTCCATGGCGACAAATGCACTCAGTGTCATACCTGCTCTTACTTCAGTTCAAGCCCTCAGCCTCTACCCAGGCTAGTATAGTAGTCTTTAACTGTCTCTACGTTGCCTTTTACCCACGGCCACCTTTCCCCCAAATAAACTGAAGATAGCTTCTCACACATTCCCTAAGGTCCCCTGTGACCTGATAGTGTGGTCTCACACATTTTTGAATCCTTAAAAATAGCCAGATGGCTATATAGTTTGTACCATAAAGTTTACTCATTTAAAGCTAAATTATTTTTAATGTATGCACAGCTATGCAGTCATCACCACCTCTAACATTAGAACGTCTTTGTTGCCCCCTAAATAAGGCCATGCCCATTAGCAGCCACACCCACCCACAACTTCTGTGCAGACTTAGGGAAGCACCAATCTATTTTATTTCCCTAAAATTACTGGACATTTCACATAAACGGAATCCCAGAACCTCTGTTTTCCCATAAATATCTCCTTTCAAGGCACATCCATGTTTAGTGTATGTCAACACTTTTTTTGTGAGAGAAGGCTATCCCATTGTATGGATAGGGGACATCTGTTTATCCAGGTCTGGTTGCTTCTTCAGAATCTGATGTTTCTAAGCTTGGGTGGTGTGGTTCTGTTCCATCTCCATTTCCTATGATGAGTGCGTAGTGCCTTGAACTTGGTACTGTTCAGTCAGCCTTGATTAGAGTGTGCTGAGGGCAAGGTAAGATGGACTGTTGCTCTGCTGAGAACAAGCATTCCTCGGCCGTCTTCCAGTGAGGCTCCTAAGAGTAGGAAGGAGTAGATCAGCTTTGCGATGTGCTGGGTCATATCCTTACTTTTCCCCACGGTACTGTGGTCCTGCAGAGGACAGGGGTAATATTCCTTTTAACTTGTGAGAAGTTATGGATCTCATTGAAGAGTATAAAAGCGAAGGTGAAAATGTGAGCGTAACATTCATAAAGTCCTAGAAGAGCAGCAGGTACCTACCTTGAATAGGCCCATTGTCTGTGAGTGAGAGACCCACAAGAGGGGACCGGGGGATGTTAGTGACCTTGACCACATACATGGAGGTGACAAAGTTTCCCGACTGCCTCATTCAGGAGACTTAAAAAATAGAAATTCATTCACTCTGGCTTAAAAACTAGCCAGCACTTGGTCAGGATAGACCCTGGGCGGACTGTGCACAGTACTTACTGGAGGTGTTTTCTTTCAATCAGAAAACCTGAACTGTGTTAAGTCTCCTTCTAGGGAAAAGGAAAAACTTGAGATCTGGAGTCCCAGCTGCCTGAAAGTAGCAGACACCTGATGCCCCTGGGCTAGACCAGCTCTCCAGTAACATGGAAGACAGTTACCGCATATGTATAGTACTCTCTGCTTAATTAAGCACTATTCTTCTTCTTTCTTGTATATGGTGTGTGGGTGTGTGTGTGTGCACATGCACACACAGACGTACATGTTTTGCTGAGGTCAAACCCAGGGCCTTAAGCTTGCAGCACAAAGCTCCCTCCTGTGGAGCTGCATCCCACACCCAAGTTCATTCTCTTATGTTGTCTTCATGGCAGCACTGTGAAGTGTGCTGAACAGACAGCCCTCCGTCCACCGATGGGAAAACTAAAACCACACAGCCAGTCGGGAGCAGAACCACGCAAGGCCTTCTGACTTCTTAGCATGTGCTCTTGCTACACTATTTAATAGTGCCTGCCTTTTCCATGAATGGCTAAAACTGATTTCGTCCGCAGAGCCATGGGGGTGTTGATGTCCAAGCGGCAGACAGTGGAGCAGGTGCAGAAGGTGAGCCTGGCTGTGTCAGCCTTCAAGGATGGGCTACGGGACAGGCCTTCCATTAGACGTGGGGGTGAGCTGCCAGGGTCCCGCCGCGGCACTGTGGAGGGCTCTGTTCAGGAAGTACAGGAAGAAAAGGAAGCAGAGACAAGTGCCCCCGTGGTCCAGGAAGAGAGCAGTATCAACCGTGCAGCCTGGGAGCGGCTCCGAGATGGGCGTGGAATTGAGCCTGAGGAGTTTGACAGAACCAGTCGATTCACACCCCCTGCCTTCATCCGACCCACCCGGAAGCTGGATGACGACAAACCTCCAGATATCTGCTTGGATCCCCGGGAGGCTGTGAGTGTCCTGTTAAGGCAGGATTCCCCTGTCTTAGCCTTTATAAGGATCAAAGATCAGGACAGGGAAAGCTAGGTGTGGCTGAGGTGAGACTCTGAACCAGAAGATGGAGTTGGGTTCTGAACAGTCCTTTTCCCACAAGACAGGTTTAAATGTGTCTTAGTAGAGAGTGCTTGCCTTGCATGTTCAAGTCCCTGTGTTCTATCCCCAGTACCACAAAGGGAAACAATATTCCATATGAATGAAATACTGGGTATATCTTGAATTAGTCATAGTGAAAGACTTGGACTTTTGAGTGGGAAGGAATGGCGGCTTAACAGATCTTGCGCTAACCCTATCATCTGTGGATTCTCAACCACAGAGGGTACTAACCCCTGTAGGGGACATTTGGGAAACTGAGAAGGGGGAAATGGGGTAAGATACAATGGTTGGGGGCTTCTACTGCTGTCATAAAGTATCAAGACAGCTGGGGATGTTAAATGTCGTATAATGCTTGGGACACTCACACAGATTATTCGCTATGAAGTACTAATTGTATCCCTGTTCCGAAACATACTAACAGAGCCCTAAGCAGCTAGAAGAGCTTCCTGGTTCTCATCCACCAGGAAGAACACTCCTACACCTTAACCGTGGCTCCTGAGAGACCCAGCCCCATGCAGCAGCTGCAGGATCTCGCTATCTGTACCTTCAAATCCTGTTCCTTCCTGCCAGGTTGTCAACGATGAGATGTGTGATATCTGCGAAGTCTGGACCGCTGAGAGCCTCTTCCCATGCAGAGTCTGCACCAGGGTTTTCCACGACGGTTGCCTGCGCCGCATGGGCTACCTCCAAGGAGACAGTGCAGCGGAGGTGACGGAGATGGCCCATACAGAAATAGGCTGGAGCTGCTACTACTGTGTGAGTCTGGACTGCGGGACGGTAGGAAGATTTGGCATTCTCTCCAGAGGCCCAGTCTTAAAAACGACTGTTTCTAAGCAGTGATTTAAGGGGCTTTCTAAAAGTGCATGCAAGGGTCCTTGAGCTAGACAGTCAGTTCTTTGCTGGGAGGTGCATTATATGGCACTTAAAAAGTAGTATGCTAGGAGCACACAGGCCCAGTTGTAACACACCAGACCTTTGCCAAGTGTGTTCCAGAGGGAGCAAGACCACCCTCAGCTAGGCATCATGAAAGGAATAGGCCTACCTGATGGAAAGTCGTTCTGCATAGGGAGGTGCTAGGTTCTCTAAAAGTCTACAGCCACCATTCCTTATACCTGAACCCCAGCCTGCATCCTGAAGAGCGTGCGTCCAGCAGAGGTAGATCCTGTCGCAGGAAAACACTGTCTCGATGTCCTCACCTGACCTACTGCCTGTTAGGAGCTTTTGTTCCTCATCTCTGAAGTGATCATTACGTGAATTAAATAGCAAAGCTGTATTGATTCGTAACTCTGCAACTATATATAAATGCCTTCCAACTCCTAATGGCAGAAGGAATCTAAGGCTTCCATTGAAAGCTGGATTCACAGCCATTTGTCACCATCTGGGAGCAGAATCCCGGCCTTTCCTTCCTGCTGTGCTATCCTGCAGACTCTTCCCTACCCTCTGATTCAGTGTAAGGAGCAGCTGGCTGGCGACTGTCCTCCTCCTCTGCCTGCAGAAAGCAGACATGTGCTACTTTCTGACTCTCCACCCATGGCTGATCCACAAAATCAAGTCTGGAAGCTATTTCCAGCTGCTGAATACCTCCCCTCTAGAATACACCCCAGAAGACCCTGCTCTACATCCTCTCCACCTTGCCTCCCTCCCTCTCTCTCCCCCAACCCTTACATACACTACACTGCCACCACCACCAGCCTTTCACTTACGGCAACCCTGCTTGCCAGTGTGCTGCCAGCATGGGCCTGGGTCAATATGTGTCTCTTTGCGGTCTCCCAGAATGCTCTGCTTCCTTCCCAGCGCTGCTGGGGTCCTGCCATTACCAACACCACCTCTACCAGCTTTTTACAAAGACTTCCTCCCAGTTCCTCCCTTTCTTTTCCTTCCATTCACAGTCACACTTCTTAAGAGCGCTTCCCTGCCTCCTGACTTCTCCACCCCTCCAGCCTGACCTCTGCATTCAGCACCTTGCTGAACTGGCTTGTACTGAGGTCGCCAATAATCTCCTAATTGTCAAGCCCAATGAGCTGTTCTCTGGCGCCTTCTTACTCAGCCTTTCTGAGTGAAGTGTTGAACCCTACCTTATTTCCTTCTCTTTCCTTGGCATTTGTTTTCTAGAATTTATACAATATGTGGAAACTAGAGATTCACAAATAATAAAAATCCCGCCACGTGTATATTACCACTGTTAATTCACCTCTTACGGCACGCTGCCGCCGTCTTTGCTTGGTATCCAGTACTCCCGGTCTCTTCCAGCCTTCTTTGACCATTCTTTCTCAATACCCTTGGTTTATTTCCAGTCTAGGTGCTGTGTTCCTCAGGATTCCGTTGTTTTTCTCACGTATTTGCTGTCTTTGAGTGACTTCATCCTATAACCCACTATCTACACATTCATGATTCCCATATCTGTGTCCAGACTTAAATTTCCTGTCTCAGGGGCGTCTCCATCTTGATGTCTCACCAGTAGTTCATGCTCAGAATGCCCCAGATGAACTCATCTTTCTGCCTAAACCTGCTCTTCCTCCATTCCTTATCTCTGTGAATAGTAATATCATTCACCAATTTCCCAGTCCCAGCTCTTCCGTGGCCCTCATCCCTCCCAGCTGGTAAATCACCAGCTTCTGTTGACTGGACTGCTGACATCTCCCACCTCTTTCCCCGTCCCTGTTCTCATGTCTGGGTTCACACACTCATTTTTCTTACCTGTACTTTGCAACAGCCACCTACCCACTCTCTGTACCAGCAGATTGTACCCCCAACCTATTTCCCTACAGCAGTCAGAGATGGATGACAGCCACCCTTCTGTGCCTCCCCGTTGTCCTGAGAATGAAGGCCTAAGCTAAGGGACTCAGTGAAGGACATCTGAGGAGCTTCACAGTTCCTTACCTGTTTTTATTTCTCCTTGAGCCCCTTTACATTCACGCACAGCAGCCACACTGGATATCACAGTGTTATACCATTATGCCCAGCACACACCAGATGCTCAGTAGGTGTGTATTGAAAGGATCGTTGGATTTTATGAAACTTATAGATGAATACTCATGAGATATCTGCATCCGCTCCTGGATAGAATTTTAGGAGGAAACTTAGCCAACTATTAAAATGAACTTTCATTCTCTAATTCTTTTAATTTTTATTTACTTATTATTTATTTATTTGGTTTTTCAAGGCAACGTTCCTCTATGTAGCCCTGGCTGTCCTGAAAACTCACTCTGTAGGCCAGGATGGCCTCGAACTCAGGGAGACCCGCCTGCTTCTGCTTCCCAAGTGCTGGGATTAAAGGATTATGCCACAACCACCCTACGAAGAACTTTCAGTAGTTTAAAGACTGCATAGTATGCCGGGCAATGGTGGCCCACACCTTTAATCCCATCCAGCATTTGGGAGGCAGAGGCAGACGATCTCTGTGAGTTCGAAGTCAGCCTGGTCTACAGAGCAAGTTCCAGGGCAGGCTCCAAAGCTACACAGAGATACCCTGTCTCAAAAAATCAAAAAAAAATACTGCATAGTAATGCTAACACATTACTATTACAATAAGATCTCAGTGCTTCCTAGTAATTAAAACTTCTATGACATCATAAAAATTCATTTTGTTCAGGAACATTTCAAAACCGTTCTAGAACCATTTAAAGCTGCACAACCCACTAGAAGCAGGGCTAATTGTTTTTTTAACTAAAATGTGCTTTAAGCACAGCAAGTGCTTATAAAATAAATACATGCTGAGCGTGTGATGGCATGGCCAGGACCAACAGCACCAGCACTCGTGGTCTCTTTACGCCCTGCAGCAGCTGCATGAGATACTTCTGTGGCATCCCTCCATTTGCTTGTGGGGTAACTGAAAGCCAGTATTTTACTAAAGGGACTCAGCCAGGGTTAGGATATCTGGATTCTAGGGAGGATTCTTCCCCAAATTCAGACAGCGCAGAGAAAATCTTCCTCTTTCTGGGGCCTTAGTCTCCTTGACTGGGAGTGGAGGCTGGGATCAGGTGATTCTGCCATCTCTCTGGATGGAAACATTTCCATCCTTCTTGACCCTTGGCTTCCATGTGTCACTGGCCCATGTGGTCACTAACCCCGCTTTTCCTTTCTCTCAGGACAACCTTAACCTGCTGCTGACTGAGGAGGAGATGTACAGCCTCACGGAGACCTTCCAACGGTGTAAAGTCATCCCTGGTAAGGCCGGCAGGTGCTGCCGAGAAGGAGGGACCAGAAACACTCCCTTTCGTCCTTTCTGGGATGAACAGAGGGTGAGAAGAGGATTGGGGGGGTTTGGGGAGTAGGGGTGAATGAGTCCTTGTTCCTGAGTTGTGGCCGTCAGAGGCACCCACTTCCACCACAGCCCCCCTGAGCTCTCCTGGCTATGGGAGGTATAACTGGACAAGAACTGGGACCGTGGGGGCACCGAGGGTGCCTTAGAGGAGAGTGAAGTCGTCCAAGGCTGAGGAAGGGTGGAGGAAGGGTGGAGGAAGGGTGGGTATAGCCAGCAAGGGCGCCTTCACAGATTGCTCCCTGACGCTGGAGGACTTCGTGCGCTACCGCCACCAGGCAGCAAAGCGAGGGGAGAGCAGCAGGGCCCTGAGTGATGAGCAGGAGGAGCAAGCAGCCCGCCAGTTCGCGGCCTTGGACCCTGAACATCGAGGCCACGTAGAGTGGTCCGACTTCTTGTCCCATGAATCTCTCCTGCTGCTGCAGCAGCTGCGTCCCCAGGTGAGGAGTAGCGGTAATGAATGTCCACGGCTGACAGAGGCCTCAGATGCATGCTGGGCATGTTAGGGGAGCATTGGCAACTGTCCAAACGAGAGCGTGGATCAGGAAAGGGTTCTGGGTCCATCCAGTGAGAGATGGCCAATGACCAGGGCTGAGGAGACTGCTGGAGAAGATCGGCTTTCACTGGACTCCCCGAAAAATGTCAGGCTATCAAAAAGGCTCTGGGAGCGTGAGGAGGGGCAGCAAGGTTAGGCCATGGAAGCGTGGCTCTCTGTAGTCTTCAAGATGTTTTCACCTTCAAGGCCTTAACGTATCTCTTCTTCCCCAGAACTCTCTACTGAGGCTTCTTACCGTCAAGGAGAGGGAACGAGCCCGAGCCACCTTCCTGGCACGGGGCAGTGGGGGCACCATCAGTGAGGCAGAGTGCCACCGTGCCCGGCACTCTTGGTTCTGTAAACGCCTTGCAGAGGCTGCTTCCTGCAGCGTCAGGTCCGCTCCTCCCCAGTCCTGCCCTCTGAGCCCCTCTTCCTTTTTCCACCCAGAGGACCTTGCTGTGGCATGCCCTTCTTTCTCCTCCTATGGGCAGAAGATCCCCCTGCGAACTAGGTAGAGGACAGCGGGCCTGCCGGCAGCCTGTGAGGCAGCCTCTGTCCTAAACCCTGTGCTGCCCCCCATGCCGGAAAGCCTGGACAGGCGTGTCTAGGTCCCTGGGTTCACCGGAGTTTGGGAGGGAAGGGTCAGAGCCTTCTGTTGTCCTAACCGTATATTCCTGCGTCTGGCAGCATCAGCCATGTGGGTCCCATAGCAGACAGCAGCCCGGCCGGCAGCAGTAGCAAGAGTGAATATAAGGCCCCGCTGCCTGGAGAGCAGGAGTCCAGGTGAGCTGACCCTCCTCTGCCACCACACCCCTTACAAATAAAAGAAGGCATTGCCACCTCCACCCCGGAAGAGCGAGAGCCCATCCTGAAAACCAGGCCCCAGAGGACACATTTGACCCCAGGTCTCTAGGGCCAGACGGCTGCTCTGTTAGCTTTGTCCCATAGCCCGCCCTAACCTTGTTAGTCATGAGGCAAGCTTCCCTGAGTTTCATCCAGCCCAGGGCAGCCTGCCACCAAGAGATTGGGTCTTACGGGGCCTTCAGGCTCCGTACCCAGCCTGGCAAACCTGTTCTCTCCCTCTACAGATCTGTGGACTGGCCCACCTTCCTAAGAGAGAACGTCATCTACATCTTGGCTGCTCGTCCCAACAGTGGAGCGATTCACCTGAAACCCCCAGGATAGTATGGGGCAGAGCAGCTCAGTTCTGGGACGGTGGCATCCTCTCCTCCTCTCCTTTCTCTTTCCTTCAACTAACCTCTGGCGCTGAGACTCACAGGAATGGGGCACTGCCAACATCTTAATTTGTCATTAAGTTCTATGGCACCCAAGCCACTGTTCCCCTCACAACAGAGGCGGTGTGTGTATTGCCACACCGAGAAGCCCTGAGAGCTGTGGCGTCCATCACCCGCTCCTGGACCGCCTCCCGCCCTCACATTGTAAAACTACCTGCCACCTCATGCATACATATGTGCACATGCACATACGGCCACATACATGCCTAGATATCCATGCCTTCAGACTCCCGGTTCTTTATTCATGAAAAAGGACCAAAATTCCCTTTGTGAAACCCCTGGTGTAGATGAGATGGTCTCTTCTCACTCTTTCTATTGGCCAGTTCTGATTTCCAGTAGAAAGAAAGGGGCAGATCAGCCTCGCTTCCCCTCCAGGAGATGCTGAGAGGCCCCCTGCCCACATTGAAACCCCCTTCCGTGATGAGCCACTGTTGCTCGTAAGTGTCTGTGTGTCCCTCAGGTGTGTTGTGGTGGGAGAACCGTTAAAAATCATCCCTGAAGTTTGTGTTTAAATTCTAATTCCTCGTGACAGAAAAGGAAACTAGCTTGTGGATTTCTGACTGGAAAAAAGTGGAGACAGCCTCTCCCAGAGGCCCAGAATTCTCTTTCAACCAGGTCCTCCAACTTCACAAGCCCTTAGCAGACGAGGAAAGTCAAGGTGAGACTCGTGGCCCCTGTTTGTTGAGTGGTATCGCGTGGTCCAAAGCTCTAGGGACCCGAGTGGAATGGATACACTGGCAGGAATGACGACCCTCTGTGGGAGATGCTTCAACCCGGCCGCTACGGAGGTCGGTGAGGACACAATCTCATGGGAGAGAAGAGAAAAGCAGGCTTCTCCTGCTTCCCACCCCAATTCCACCACAGCCATAGACATGTGGCTTTATACAGAGGGCAAGCCAGCCTCATGCATAGCCTGAAGGAGATCCTCAGAACCCCTCAGCAGTCTTGCTGAGACAGAAAAGGAGACGTAACCAAGACTCAGAAGATCTGTATCTCAACTGTCAAGTCCTAGTCGGTGTCCTAAGGGGGAAAGCTTGTCCTGCTCCCCAAAACGGAGATGTAGCCTCAGCGGCTGCTTCCCCCTGCTACTCGTCCATGTCTTCCCCTCCATGCTAGGAGCTGGAGCTAGCCTGAGAGGCTTTGTGGACAAGCAGAGTGCCACGAATGCACCAAACGTGGCCCGCAAGCTTTGCCAAACCCCATTGCCTAACAGTTCTGAAGCTCTCAAATCATGGTGTGGGTCAGCCCTTAGACTTAGGGGTCCAGGTTCTGGATTTCTATTTTCAACTGGATGACTTAGGTATGGCCAGGTCTGACAACGAGGGCTTCTTCAAGAGACAGTTGAGCCAAGTTATGCAGAAGCTTGCATTATCTCCACTGCTCAAAGCACTTGTACTGAAGTGAATGATGACAGAAGAAGAAGAGGCATATGGCTCGGTGTTGAGATGCTCAGATGAAGTGAGGTCTGCAGCCAGGGCCTTGCCTAGAGCCCTGAGTGGCCTCTTTCTGTAGGAAGTGCCTGACCTAGAAGCAGGGTGGTGAACTGCTGGAGACAGGTTATCTAGGACTGAGATGACACAGATAGGCGATACATGTGGGTTCATTTTGAAACCCACAGCTTTTAAAAACTACTACTTAAGGCTGGGCATGGTAGTACACACCCTTAATCCCAGCACTCAGGGGACAGAGGCAGGTGGATCTCTATGGGTTGAAGGCCAGTTTGTTCTAAATAGTAAGCTACACAAGTGAGACTTGGTCTCAAAAACAACAATGAAAACTACTCGGCCGCGTTCCCAAGACCGATCAGTAAGAGGGCCCATTATTTGATCTAATCAAAAAGAAAAAAGCACAAAGCTCCTAGGCTCAAGAACTGTGTCTGTAGCAGCCAGGCCCGGGGTTTTCCATTGAGAAGATTAAAGCATATTAAATACAAGGTCTCTTGCTCACTCTCCCGGTGAGTCACCATCTACCCCTGTGACTGTGAACTGCTGAACCTCACAAGCTGTTTTGAACAGAGATAATCTCTGGGCTTTGGGAATTGAACAGCGCTTTCCTGCCGCTCCCCAGCCGTGGGTACTGGGAGTCCATCTTGCTCCATGGTCCTTTATAGATCAAGATGATCCTTGCCACTTTGAAGCTGCAGGGGGTTTATTGTTCGTTTGTTTTGAGTTTCTTGCTCCTGCAGTTGAATGGCAGAAGACCACAGGCCACATCAGACTGGTTGGGTCCCAAGACTTGCAGAGCCAGCCCCACAGCTCATCCACAGTAGAACCAGGCCTATTTGAGATCACCTCCCTATCCAGGACAGTGGTTTTCCATGGTGGGGGCCTGATGCAGAGGGCCCAAGGGACTCTCCCCCCAGCAAAGAATGGAGGTCCCAATCCACAACAATGCTGAGAAGCAGAAAGACAGACAGGACAGCCGGCCTCTTCCCCATAAGCATGTAGTGTTGTACCAAAGGGAGGGTCCATGGCTCCCTAGACAGTTGTTACAGAAGCCCTCCCCAACCCCGCTGTCCATAGTCCCTCTTTGAATGGCCTCCCTGGAGCCCCTGCAGTATGTACAGAGGTACACTCTCATCACCTAGCAAGACTCATCCCTTCTCAAGCCTTTCTATCACTGTGACTGTCTGAAATTCTGCCAAGTGCAAAAATTAATGTCTGGCTCTGATGAGGGTATGAGAAAATGTTTCTGTCTTTTCTGTCTTGGCTGCCAACAATTAAGATCAATGCTTTTCCCAAACACCACCCATCCTGAGCTCCAACCAAGGGAGGCTCGGGTTACACATACGCTTCTCTGAAGACCGCCTGCCCCAAGCTTGGTTTTCCTCCAGCAGTTCTCCTCCTTATATTCAGAACTAAGTGAAGGGGCATCGCAACGACACAGCAGACTGCAGGGTCAGAGTTTCTGAGAGTGGCTTAGCTCTGCACAACCTCTCCAGGTCTGTTCCTTGGCCTCCTCACCTGAGGCCACCCTTCCCCCGAAAAACCTTTGGACAGTGGCCCCTATGGTATCCCAGGGATGGAGCAGTTTCCTCATTCCCAGGTACTGACCCAGCTCAAGTGCTCTTCCTTTGAGGACGGCTGCAGCAGAAGCCATGAATACATTGCCTCTTTCTACCCCCAGCCTAAGCAGTGGGCTGGCAGGGTAGACACTTGCCTTTCTGGCCGTAGTGCCCCCTACGGGAGGTCACCTGGACCTTGTGGAAGTGGCCAAGTCTTGGAGTGTTCCCCATTCCTATCACCAAAACAGAAAGCACAGAATTCAACTGCCTGGAAAGAGGGCACTTGACAGGGAAGGGAATACCAAGGCTGTCCCATGCCTTAGCCAGCCCAAAGCACAACACTTACTGCATGCATCCCAGCTCCCAGCAGTGCGGAAAGCACTCAGGCTACGAGAAAGGCTCCGCAGAAACTGTCTAGTAGGGGCCATCCAGCCATGACTACCCAAGAGCCAAAAGGAAGCAACCTTGAGGCACAAGACTTGAACTGGCAACAGGCTCTGGTATTGGTATTCCACGTCTCCTTCTAACCAGCAGAATAAAGACAGATGCAGTCATGCACTGCACATGTGCATAGAGAGAACACGAGTATATAGGGTTATTCATGGCCCAGAGAATGGAGAATAAGGTCAGTTCTTGTCTGGACCAGTGCTTAAGAAGCCCAATTCCATTCTGGAAATCCATTCTGAGAACTGTGTCATTAGGCAACTTCTTAGTGCAAGCATCAAAGAGTGCTCTTACACAAACCAAGACAGCTACCACATTACTAGGCAATATAACTTATGGGACCACCATTGTACATGCCATCTGTTGTTGGTTGAAATGTCACGGTGGCACATGACCATTTTGTACTTGGCACTAAAAGGCAAAACAACCTTGATGCCAGAATTGCAGAACACCCTAGCAGCACCTGTAACCATGGCCCCCTTTTAACCTGCCATTTCCAGTGGAGTCAAATCACCACATTCTCCTGGCCACTTGGGTTTACTTTGCTCACTGTATCTCCCTTGGTCCCGGCTACAACCCAGACAATGGAGATCCTAAGTGGGCATGATCGCGCATGGCCTGTTCCCACAGCTCAGCCCTGGAATATGGTGGAGCCGAGCATTCCTCCTGGTGTTGCTTGCTTTTTGCCACTATTTTTGGCAACCTTGAAAAGAAAACAATAGGTTACAGGATTCCCACTAGACCAACACTAAAGAAAAGCTGTTCCCCTTTGGACTGCATGCCCCAATAGTCCAGAGCATGGAGAAGAGGGTCAGGTCTTACCTAGACCAATGATTAAGAAGCCTAATTCTAGTCCTCTCCATATCTATAATCAGCAAAGGCCTTCAAATTTAGCCTCCAACCCTTAAGGGATATCGTGGTCTGTTTCCAGCCAAACAGGCTGGGAGGGAGGCTCTGAGAGCCCTTAAGTAACTGAGGATCCAAGGCCCTCTGGTTCCTCATGTACTTTTCTGCTGAAGGTAACTTGACAGTAACCAGAAGGGACCAACCCCAAGCCCTGTCTTCCTGTCTACAGCTGCATGCTCCTTGCTGTGACTCAGCCTTCACAGTACTCCAGGCAGGAGCTCCCACAGGCTGGGCACTGCAGAAACCATAATAAAGAGATTGTGATGATGCTTCTGCTGCTTGCTTCCTGTTGTTTGGGATCCTCCCATTTCTCTGTCATTTCCCATCACTGACCAATTCCTGGCCTGAGTATAAAACAGGACACTGTAACCTTCCTTCAGTGGCCATATTCTTAGCAACGTGCGTGCGTGCGTGCGTGCGTGCGTGCGTGCACATTGCCTGTCAAAGCACTTCAAGGGACCTATTGCGATGTAATCTAGCACCTCCCATCTCCACTCCTCAGAACAGACCCGGACAGGGAACCGGGCTTGTAGCCACATGACAGAAGTTTCACCACCTGCACAACTCTTCCAGTCATCCTGCTTCCATACCTCTCCCCTCCAGGGTGTTCCCATCGGGCACGGAGTGTTCGCCCTACTCTGGAAGTTTGATGGCATCACAGGAGTTCCTTCTAATCTCCAGACTCAGGGAAGCTGAGCATCAGGATAGCAAAAGGCATAAAAACTAGATCTTTGGCTGGTAAGATTGCTTCAGAGAATGAAGGCACTGCTGACCAGCCTGAGGACCTGAGTTCAATCCCCACTGCCAATGGAGAGAACCAACTCCCGGAAGCTGCCCTCTGACCTCCGCATGTCAAGGCATGCATGCACACATAAAATAAGCAATTTTTAAATATTAAAATTCTGTGTCTCTGTGAACAACCAAGTTTCCCTTCCCTCCATTCAGCAGTCCTAGGTGGAGGTTTAATCCCTCCTAGAACCATGACTCACCAGCTGCCACTTGCTCCCAGGGCTTGCTGGAACCCCACCTCTACACAAACTTCCACCTCTCCTGCTCTGTACGTTCCCCTCTGTCTCCCGAGTAGGACATTTCCCAGAGAGAAACAGTGCTACCCAATTCTCTAGACATCAAGTTAAACCCAGTGTTCTCCCCAACTCCACTTTTTCCGGGGGGTCCCTTGGGTCTGACGAGGCAAACCTATTTCCCTGTCTGTAAAAAAGCTAAAGAACAGTCCCTGTCATGTCTGCCTTCTGAGCTGATAGAAAAAGCAGAATGAGGTTGGTGAGGAGAGGCACTGAGCGAGCAGCTGGATGCTGGTTCCCTCTGAGGCTCGTGTTCCCTCTGAGACCGATGTCTTCTTCCACCCCCCTGCAGTCCCAGGCACAGCTGCAGGTACCGCCAGTGGTCTCTGTCCACAGTGCTGAAGTCACAGCCTGCTGGAGGCTGTCCGTCCTTTGTTCTCACTTTAAGTAAACATCAAATGTAGAGATTTCCAGGTTCAAAGATTGCCCTCAAATTCAGAAAGTATCATCAAAATGTTTTTATTTAACTTATTTCATTTTTTTTTTCAAAATCATAATAGACCAGAGATGAATCAGCAGCTCGGGGGCAAAAAAGAGCTTATGGTTTTAACTTGGTATGAGTGATCTGCATGAGTTAACTACCAAAAAAGAAAAAAAAAAATCAATGCAACCTAAGGCTACATGGAAAGAAGTCTAGTCAGGGAAGGGAGGCAAGCCATCTTGCTCAAGCCTTGTTCATGTCCAGCACTCCTGGAACAAGCACAGACTGAAAGCCTTGAATGGCTGGAATCAAACAAGGCAGACGAAAAGCCCGGGAAGTCCTGAGTCCTGGAGAGGGTGAACATGAGCAGTGCAGACAGCTGATACTTGGCAATGGGACCTATAAAGCTGGAGGCGACTCAAGGACAGAGCCTAGATGAGAGGTGAACGTTGAGAAAATACAGTTCTTCTCAACAGAACCAAGGGGTGACTGAACACCAAGGAGGGCAGTGAAGCCATCAAAACATGCGACGAAAGTGCTGAGTCTCAGAGTGTGATACCTGATAAGGTACTGAATCCTCTTGATACCTGAGGGGCCAGTCCACATTAAGCACCTTCTTGTACCTTCCCAGCCCTTATCCCAGATGATCTGAAGATAGATATGTAAGCTCAAGCAGTCACATAACTTTAAAGTTTAGGTATCAAAAAATGAAAATGTCCTTAGTTCACTGGTAGGCTCTTGGAAGCTTGCCTTGAGAATCTCATGCTACTCGCCCTCTGCTGGCCATCCCTAGAACTGCCATCTCATCCTAAAGTGAGAAATTACTCTTTCAAATCCCAAGGGTACTGATCACTTTCGGCTTAGAAGCTCAAGAAGATGCCCGCAAGTATCAGGGAGTTAAATCACTGGTCAGTGCTCTGTCAGTGAAAAAGACAAGTGAAAATCACAATGAGTTCACGTTTCTAGCCTTAAAATTAGGGTTTAACTGTGTCTAGGAAGTAAGCTGAGGCTGAGGCTGGATTCAAGGGATTCCTTTGGCCAAGATTAAAACTAGAGTCAGTGTCTCAAGCAAATGCCAAAGTTGGGACTCAGTGTGGGACCAATCCTTTGTTCATATGTCAGCACGAAGCATGTATCAAAAGAGATGCTAAGAATCTGACCATAGGAAGGAGTCAGTCTGCATTCAAAGCAGCATTAGTATGCCTAGGTGAAACATCATGTGATGAGTAGCCAATCACTGGAGAACTTGGCCATGAATGCCACCCAGGGGACCAGTAGGGGAGATGAGAAACTAAATAAGGCAGCCTCTAGTTTCTCAGGAGTTGCTGGCTTTAAAAGTGGTAATGCAGCTCCCCCTTTCTCCTCAGTCCCAGCTTCATATTAAAGCCTCCTCACAGATCACACTGCACATACAAATCATAGGTTCACTTTGGGGAAGGGGCAGCCCAAGAGCCGATGCTGTCACTGCATAGAGCTGGCAGCTGTGGGGGTAGTCTTCCTTGCCTCCAGGATTCTGTTTCTACTAGCAACAGGGCCTGGTATCCTCCCACCTCCAGATCTTAGCAACCATGGGAGCCCCTGGCAACTGCTGCCATGGTGACAAGACAGCGAACTAGGAACAGGCCAAGGGGGGAAGCACTTCCTCTGGAGGATTTGGGATGTGCAAGATAGGGGCTCCCCCTCCCATACACAGTCTGGGAGGGAACATGAGCTCCTGCTTAAACACCCCCTCACTGGCACCCACCCCCATCCCCTTGCCCACAGGTTCCGGTTCCCTCAGGGTGAGAAAATGAGGGACACCTAGGGTTATGACGTCTCCACGAGGCGGGAGGACAGGCGGGGGTGTTTGGAGCCAACACGATCACAGATGCGTACATACACTGGCAGAAATGGTGTCAATAGCCACATGCTCCCCTCACTCTTTATCATGTAGTCACATGCCTACACAGCCATTTATTTAACCATACATGTGTGCTGACACAAAACCACATACTTATACCAAGTACAGAATCAGGCACACTACACACAAAGATAATTGTGCAGGTACACCCTTACAAACGGAATCATGACTACCACAGCAAATAACTCCCAATCACACACCCAGATAGCCCTGAGCACACAGTAAGTGTTGACTGGATTGAACATTAATCGCATGCCAAGCTCAGAACAAAGACCATTACATGTGTCACCTTAATTGACCCTCAAAAGAGCCCTGTCAGCTTCCACTGTTGCTTGGTCCATTTGCCGAGAACAAGTGAGGCACAGAGGTGGCAAGTGGCCTCACAAGGTCACCCCGCTGACTAACTCCAGCACTCACCTTCTTACGGTCTATGCTGCACTGCGTACTCGGGTTCAGACGCCCAGGACAGTGGGACAGAAGGCAACAGTAGTGATCCAGGCAAACAGTGGAGTTTGGGCCCCACTTCTAAGGACACAAGGCTAGAGTCCCTGAAGGTCACGCCCACAGCTTAGCAGAGCCAGGTAAGGCTTGTGACTAAACACGACCTCTGTGCTGGCGTGGACAAGACTGGGAACGCAAGAGGCAGACTTAGAAAGTAACATAGGCGCTGACAGTTGGGGCCCCTCAAGACAGGAGGAAGGGTAGTGAGAGCCCCCAAATCGTAGAAGCCAGTACTACTTCCGGCTTCCCACGCTACCCAACTCCATGCCACACTGCTCCACTCCCTCATCAGTGTCTCATCCGCTCCTCCTCTGGTCTCTGTCCCGTTTCAGTGCTCCTATAATCTCCGCCCCGGCCCATCTCACCCCCTCATTTCCTCTTTGCCTCCCACCCTGTCTTCTGGCCCCTTTCCAGTTCCCAACCCACCTCCTTCAGCCAGATACCTGTTAGCTCCCCGTACTGATCACGCCATCTCCCACCTTCTGCTCTCCTCTACCCCACTTCCTCTTTCCACCCTAACTTCTTTTCTGACGCTAAACTCAAATTCCTTTACACTCGGAGAGTCCCATGTGGAACATTGGGAAGAGGCAGGTAGTTAAGAATATGTAGACCTTGCCTCCAAATCCCCAGACCCCTCTCCTGCTCTTATCTGGGCCTAGGTACTCCAAGCCTCAGTTTACAGTTTTACCCAGCTTGCATGGCCTCGTAGGTGTCTAAATCTGTCTCTTGAAACTGACAAAGAATGAGAGGTGAGAGCATTTTCTCAGACCTTTTCTTTGTCACCAAATCTCCCAAGAGCCCCCTCCCCCTCTTCACCCCCAGATTACCCCCTCCCACCCCCGCTCCCTCCAGCACAGATGGGCCTGGGAGACAGTAACGTGGGCGCCAAGCTCAGTGTCTGCTGGAGCGGCGGCTTCCGCTGGCGACCGCCTCCGCAGCCCCGCCTGCTCTGAGTATCGGGGACACTGGGGCTGAGATTTAATGATTTACTGGGGGTTGGGGGGGG
>CABHPH010135611.1:9429-33722 GCA_902168325.1 Peromyscus nudipes
CATTAGCCTCCAGATTACAAGGTGATTTTGGCATTTCTCTGAGATCTAAAAACCAGTTTGCATACAACAGAGCTTGCTGTTGGTCAGCTGTGGTCAGTCATTTTGGTAAAAGAGTAGCAAGTCAGTCCACAGAGCCACTTCCAGACCTTGAGGCTTGCAATCCTCTGGTTAGTCTGCGGCTTCAAGGCTAATGGAAATTTTGAGGGTGAGATGCTGGAGTGCGGCAGCTCCAAATGCAGCCCACGCAGCCGTGCTGCTGCAGACCTGACTGTTCTGCTTCGAGTGCAAACAGGGGGGAGCAGCCCTGAAGCTGCCTGGGCTCCAGTCCGGTTTCAGTCGCTGTAACCCCGGGCACGCTGCAGTCTGTTTGCTTTCTCTTTCTGTTTATTTATTTTTAAACAGGGGCGGAGGTCTTCCTGAGTAGCTCAGGTTGGCTTGGAACTTGTGATCCTCCAGCCCCTACCTACCTCCTGAGTACTAGGATTACAGCTAGGCATGTGCTACCACACCCAGTTTTTTTTATATTTAAGTTCCTGAGTCATATTCACACTGTGACCTTGGTAAAAGTTTTAAAACAACAAAATCATTTTAACCTAGTTGTTTCCACTATGAGTGATTGAACCCAGGGCCTTGCAGTTGCTAGGCAAGCACTCTACCCTTGAGCTACATACCTTGCCTGCCTGCCTTCCTTCCTTTTCTCCTTCTCTTCCTCCTCCTCCTCCTCCTTCTCCTTTTTGAAAAAGTCTTTTGGAATTCAGGCTGGCCTTGATCTCAGTTTGTAGCTGATAATGACCTGAGGCTGGCCTCAAGCTTGCTATATTGGCAAAGATGGCCTTGAACTCCTGATCCTCTTGCCTCCACCTTCTGAATGCTGGGCTTATAGCATGATCCATCACGTCTGGTTTATTCATTGGTGGTCATTGAATCCAAGACTTTGTGCATGCTAGGCAAACCCTTTACCAGTCGAGCTATACCCCAGCTCTCGAGCCCTGTCTTTAACTTTTTATTTTAACACAGGGTCCCACTAATTTGAACTCACTTTGTAGCCCTGACAGACTATGAATCCTTCTGTCTTAGTTTCCCAAGTAGCTGGGATTAAAGGCCTGTGGCACTAGGTCTGGTTTAGCCATTTCTTCTGCTTTTCTCTCTTTTTTTAAAAAAATTATTTATTTGAGAGAGAGAGAGAGAGAAAGAGAGAGAGAGAAAGAGAGAGCGCTTCCACATATGCCTGCTTGTATGTGTACTATCTATGTGCCTGGTGCCCTTGGAGGCTAGAAGAGTTACAGACAGGTGTGAGCTGCCATGTGGGTGCTGGGAATTGAACCTGAGTCCTCTGGAAGAGCAGTCAGTGCTTTTAACCTCTGAGCCATCTCTCAGCCCCTGGTTTTATGATTTTTGTGATGTTCACTTCAGTGGCATTAAGTGCCTTCCTGTGCTTGTGTGGTCCTTGCTCCAGAACTCTTCTCCTCTTCTACAGTTCAAACTCCATAGTCACCAAGTCCGCCATTCCCTTTACTCAGCTCCTGGAAACCACCTTCCTTGGTGTGGCTCTGTGAATCCTATGACTACAAGTACCTAATAAAAGAGGACTCTAAAATATCTGTTCTTTGGGATCTGGCTTGGTCACTTACAGTAATGTCCTCAGCGTTACAGCATGTGTCAGAACATAATCACTGTTCAATATTAATAGTAGTTTATTTCATGTATATGCCCCATGTGTTTATCTGTTCATCTGTTGATGGACATTTGGGATGCTTTTTACCTTTGTGAATAGTTCTGCTATGAACACTGATGAACAAGTATCTCTGCCAGTCAAAAATTACATTTTTCTACTGGGTATCATGATGCACACCTCTAATCCCAGTACTCAGAAGGCAGAGGCAGGTGGATCTTTGTGAGTAAGAGGCCAGCCTGGTCTACATAGCAAGTTCCAGGCTACATAGTATCCTGTCTCAAAATAATTTTTTCAACTGTGTGGAAATGTGTCAGTGGAGATCGGAGGACAACTTTTGGGAGTTGGCTTTCACCTTCCACCATGTGGGTCTGGAGGACTGAATTTGGGCAGTCAGGCTCAGCAGCAATCTCCTTTTACTGTCTAAGCTATCTTGTTGGCCCTGCTTCTACTTTTCTTGGGGATACAGCCAGTAATGGAACTTATGGATGTGGCTCCTGGCTTGTACTTCATAAACGACTTTATAAATCAGGAGAGGTTTAACTTCCTGGGAAAGTTCTTTCTACCTCCCCCACTGTGTCGACTGCTGTGGCTCACAGACTTCACCTCCAGAAACATCAGCTTGTTCAGACAAAGAGGTCCTGAGCCCATCTTGGCATCTGATATGCCATTAGCAATTCCCACCACCCCATCTTCCACATCTATCATGCAGTCGATTTTCTGTGACTACCACAACATCCCTGATTTGAGCCACAGATCTCACCTGCATTATGATGTCTGTTTCCTAACTGATCTCCTCCCTTTCTGTGTCTAACACCCTCTGGCCTTTTTATATCACAGCAACAAGACTGATTCTTTCAAAACATCAGTCAAATCAGGCCAGCCTAGGCTACACACCTAAGAAACATCATGTCATTTACCACTTACAGTTTTCTGTAGCTCCCCATCTTACTGTGAAGCACGCACACATAGCTCAAGGGTGAGCCATGACATAAGGCTGCACAGCGTCTGCCTCCTACTTTCCATCCTGTGATCCTCTGCGATTCTTTGATCTGGCAATCAAACTCCTTGCTATGAACCATGCCTGGAATGTCCTTCAGTTTGAGAAATTCTTCTCTTGGTAAACATCACTTCATTAGAGAGACCTCTAACATACCTTACACAGCCTAACAAGCTCTCCCTTCTCTGTCTTCAGGTATAACATATTCATCCTCTCTCCCTCCCTCCCTCCCTTCCTCCCTATACATCTCACTATGTAGCCCAACCTGGCCTTGAACTCACTTCAGTCCTCCTGTCTCAGCCTCCTGAGTGCTGGGAATACAGGCATGAGCCCCCACAATGGCCACCAGCATTCTAACTGCTCTCATAGACTCATTTACTCAGTATTCTCTGACACATATTAATACCTAAATTTGTAACTTCCCTCCCCTTCACTAGAATGTAACCCTATGATGTTTTTATTTTTTAATTTTCTGTCATAGCTTTCTTGATCTCCTTTCTTAATCTATAAATAATAAGATGGAAACTTTTTCTCTGTTATTCCCTTTGGTGAGCTATATTGGATATAAATGCCCATGGATGCTGAAGCAGGTGGTTCTTTCCAAGTTTGGGGCCAGTGGAGGCTGCACAATGAATTCTAGACCAGCCTAAACTATGGTGTGAGACACTGTCTAAAAGTGGGGAATGTCAGCCCTGAGTGGTGGAGCACACCTTTAATTCTAGTACTCAGGAGGCAGAGGCAGGTGGATCTCTGGAGTAAGAGGCCAGTCTGGTTTAAATATCGAGTTTCAGGGCAGCCAGGGCTACAAGTGAGATCTTGCCTCAAAAAAGGGGTGGAGGTGGCTGGTGAGATGGATCAGTGGGTAAAGGTGCTTGTTGCCCAGCGTGATGACCTGAGTTCAATTCCCAGGACCTCTGTGGTGGAAAGAGAAGATGGACTCCCGTCAGTTGTCCTCTGACCTCTACCTACATGCTGTGACACCTCTGTACCATTCCCCTGCACAAATAAATAAATGTCACAACATCTTTAAAAGCCCATTTGAACACTGAGAGAGTATTTTGTTACTGCCAAGCCCAGAGCACTGCCTTTGAGTATTAGGAATGACCACATTCTGCAAATCCTTATGATTTTACCCCAGGATCTCCTTCAGTGGCCTTTTCTAAGGAGGCAACATCAAATCATGCTTCAAATCCCATTTATGTGCTTGATTATTTTCCCTTTCACATTTTTCTTTTAATGTATTTGAGGAAATGTGGCTTTTATTTCATTTTGATCATACTTTTCCCCATGTCTCCTTTGAGAGTAAACTCCATAGAGTTTGTTGTTAAAAACTGTGCTCCCGGCCTCTGAGAACAGTACCTGTCATTCAGTGGGTATCCAGTCAACACTCGCAGGGTGGAGAAATGATCTGAGTGCTTCAGGTGCTATGGAAAATGCTTCCATCAAAAATGAATGCAGGAGGTATTATCAGCCTTAGGTAATGGCTGAACAAGCCAAGGCCTCATACGCTTGTGCAACTTGCCCTTAAGCATCAGAGTTGGGACCTGAACACAGATGACTTGAGAACCTCACTCCATTCATCCTTGGCTTTGTCACCTACCAGCCAGATGGGGTCTAGTAATGAATTTATCCTGCTATAGATAGCTAATTGCAGCCCGCCCCCCCCATCCTTTGGTGCTGAGGGTGGAGCTCAGGGCTTCACACAAGCTAGGGAAGAAACTTAGTGTACCTCACCCAACAACTGCTTTTATTTATTTATTTCCCGGTTTATTTATTTTAAAATTTTTATATGTATGAGTGTTTTGCCTGCATGCAAGTCTGTGCAACCACATGAGTGCCTAGTACCCTGCTGAGATCTGAAGCGGGAGTTGGATCCCCCTGAGACTGGAGTTACAGAAGGTTGTGAGCCCTGGCAGCTGTTTTTAAATCCCATGTTTCTGAACTGTGTTTCCTTGACCTGATGCTGTAAAGAACATACCATGCAGATCCCTTTGACAGAGGGCAGAATTTCAGAGCTGGCTGATCCCTTAACTATCTTTTGGTTACCAGTCCCTCTTGATTTAAAGCTGCAGTAACAGAGGCTTGGTGAGACTGAGCCCCTCCTGACTCCTGGGTGGCCCTGAGCTGTGAATAGATTGAGTCATGAGCCTACAGCATTCTTTTGGCAAAGCAGAAGTTCTGACGGCCCCTTCAAGAGCAATCTGAATGGTTGCTCGTGTCAACTAGTGACCCCATGACTCTGGGATTTTGGGGTCTTCTGTAATTTGGGTGCAGATCACTTTTAGGAGGGGCAGGTGCTAGCTGAGGTCTCCAGCTCTGGTTGGGGCTACTCTCCAGGCAGTGTTTCTTGGTGTAAAAATTATGGCATTTCTAAACATCTTTGAGGCGTTCAACTGCACAGGAGAATGAGTCTTAGGACATTGTATGTCTTCATGTTCTGGACAGTTTGTCTACCTTTTCTCAAGTCTCTTAGGTATTAAATGCAAACAGAAAGGAGCAGATGCATTCTGCACACTCTACATATTCAGAGGAATATTTTCTGTTTATGAAGAAACTATGGCTTAAAAAAGTATTGTCTCAAAAACTTAAATATTTCCCCAAAGTCACTGGGAGCCAGGATTTGAATCCAGACAGATCATGAAAGATCTTGTCTACTGGGCATGATGAAGCACTTCTGTACTCCCAGTGCTTGAAAGGCTTGAAGCAGGAGGATTGCTGTGGGTTCAAGCCTATCCTGGTCCACATAATGAGTTCCAGGACAGCCAGGGCTATGTAGAGAGACCTTGTCTCGGAAAAAAAAAAATCTTACCCAATGTGGTAGCTCACATTTGTAATCCCAGCAATCGAAGAGCCGAGGCAGGAGGATTGTTGTAAGTTTGAGGTTAGTTTGGGCTATTTTGTCTTGGGGTTTCTATTGCTGTGATAAAACACCATGACCAAAAACAATCAGGGAGGAAAGGGTTTATTTGGCTTACACTTCCACATCACTGTTCATCACTGAAGGAAGTTAGGACAGGAACTGACAGGGCAGGAACCTGGAGGCAGGGGCTGATGCAGAGGCCATGGAGGAATGTCGCTTACTGGCCTGCTCCCCATGGCTTGCTCAGCCCACCTTATAGACCCCAGGACCACCAGCCCAGGGATGGCACTACCCACAATAGGCTGGACCCTCCCCCACTGATCACTAATTAAGAAAACGCTTTACAGTCTTGACTATAACCCAACCTCGTGGAGGCATTTTCTCACCTGAAGCTCCCTCCTCACTGGTGATGTTAGCGTGTGTCAAGTTAACATAAAAGTAGCTGTCACAGGTATGCAGTGAGTGCCAGGCCATGCTGGACTATACTGTGAAGTCCTGTCTCAAAAAGAAAAACCAAACTAGGATTAGCAAGATGGCTCTGTAGTGAAAACGCTTGCCACACAGGCCTGGCGACCTGAGTTGGAGCCCCGAACACGTGTAAAGGGAAGGAGGAAACCAACTCCACAAAGCTGTCATCTAGCCTCCACATGAGTGGTGGCACACTCATACACCCATAACACACACACACACACACACACACCCATAACATACACACACACACACACACTCTCTCTCTCTTTAAATTAAAAAAATAGAGAAAAAGAAAAAGCTTTAACACATAGGCAGAGGGTTTGATCTGATGAGTAAGGACACAATCTTTGAAGGGTCTTGAAAGCGAACCCTGAAAGTTTGGGGGTGCAATGTAGGTCAGAGGGTTGGAAATGTGGGGGCAGGAAGGCAGCACTGGGAGTTTATTATAGGATGATGCAGAAGGAACATCACCTTTCTTCCCATTCAACCTAGCTCCTGGTGGAAGGTCAGCCTGGCGGCTATCCCAGCTGCTGGCTGACCCAGCTGTTTCCTGTGTAGATCACATCTCCTTATGCATCAAGGCACCCCCAGGGCTTTGGGGGAAGGTGGAGGACTTCAGTCTTTGGGGTTCAGTGGCCCAGTGTGCTGGGTGAGGCAAGGCCTTCCTCCGTGTGTGTTCTGACTTGGTCAGATCAGAAAGCAGCAGATCCAGGGAGAGTTTTGTTTTTTACATTGCAACAGAATTCCTTGCATAGCAGGGAGCTCAGGAAACAAGGCCCGATTTGAGGACAAAGGCCAGGGCTTCAGAGTTCAGGGCCCATTTGGAAAGGGCCAGGCCCTTCAGTGCTAATCCCAAGTTTGCCTGACAAGCCTCAGAGCTGATGTATGTGGAATGAACTCTGGTCATGACCAGTGATTTAATCTAATCCCCAAGCTCTGCTTTCTCCCACCTTGAAACTATCAACCACAGAGGGGCTTTGACAGGAGGAGAGGTAAGATTGATAGATATTCTCAAGGCCCAGGACTTCTGGCACTGGGCCTAGCCTGCTTTCCCCAGCCCTGCGGGGTTCAGGGGACTGACCTCCTTGGCAGGGAGCAAGGTCTGGGTGAAGCTTCTGAGCCTTGACTGCTGCTCTCCTGCTAGGAATTAGTGATGGTGGGAGGCTGGGAGAGGGAATGCCCTCCTACAACCTGGCAGAATCAACCAGAAGGAGCACCTGGCACTTTATACATCTCTCTCCTGCATTCCAGCTCCTTGGAACCAGCCAAGCTTTTCACTGAAGCCCAAAGGAGGCGAGATACCCGTATTCCCCAAAGCCGTTTTGGATTGCTTCTGAGAACAGCTTCACAACATAGTAGGCAAAGGGGCAGAATTGCACCCAAACTCCATCACCCAATTTCCCAGCCGGTTCTGGGAAGACAGTTTTGATTTCATGCCCTACCTGGCTCACACACAGTGGAAGAAGGGAGTGGAAGGCACTAGGCCTTCGAGTGGAGGCCTGCTCCTTGTCCAGGCAGTTCCCCTGTGTATGGTGACAGGCTCTTAGAGAAACATCTTAATAAAAGAGTTCTGAGCAGCTTGGTAACCTTCCAACGTTCCTTGTACTAGAGACAAAAATGTTGGTCTGACAAAAATGTTTAGGTAATCTCCCAGCACACTCACCACTTGTAGACCCCCAACTACACAAGTTGTGGAACTCTTGAGAAAAAAAAAATAAAGCCCTTAAAAAATTGTGCAATGACTTTATTCCAGTGAGTGCTGAAGTAGGTACTCTGATCTCTAACTGTGTCAACGTGACAGAAATATTTGTGGGCCAAAGTCTCAGAGGGGATCATTTTAATGTGATTTTTTTTTCTTTCTTTTTGTTTTATGATTTTGTGTGACAAAGTCGAGTTACATAATCTAGGTTGTCCTTGAACTCTGTATTCTTCTGCCTCAGTCTCCTGAGTGCTAGGATTACAGCATGAGCCCAGAAGCCCAGCCTTACCATGATTTTTGTAGCAATATGTGCCCCTTTTCTAAGCACTGCCCATTGCAGAGGTCAGTTTGGGAAAAGTAAAAGGAGAAAAACAGCTAAAAAGATTCGTTTGTATGTATGGGGCATTAAAATTATTTATTTTTTGTGTGTACATGTGCACATGCATGAGGCTGCAGTCAACCCTGGGTGTTGTTCCTTAGGGGCCATCCACTTTGTTGTTTTGAGAGACAGTCTCTAATTGGCCTGGAGCTTGTGATTCACCCAACAAGCACTTTACCAATTGAGCTGTTTCCCTAGCCTCATCCCAAGCCCCTCATCTTTTTGTACTGGTGTATAAATGATGGCTTTATGCATATTAGACAAGCACTCTACTATTCAGCCCCAGCAAAAGCCATTTTCTAAATTGGGCATGCTGTACACCTCTAATCCTAACATTCAGGAGATGGAGGCAGGTGAATCTCTGAGAGCTCTGGCTAGTTCCAGACCAGCCAGGGCTACATAGTGTGACTCTGTCTCAATAAAAATAAAATAAAATAAAAAAGTGGGGAAGGCCTGGGGGCGGTATTCATGTCTAGTATGCTTGAGGCCCTGAGATCAATCCCCAGTGCTTCCAAATAAAAGTACAAAAATTAATTGATATGACTCAGTTTGGGGGCTACAGAGATAGCCCAGTGGCTACTAGCACTGTTTTTATAGAGGACTGGGGTTCGGTGCTCAGCACCCACATGGCTCCTAACAACGGTTTGCATTTCTAGTTCCAGAGATACAATACCCTCTTCTGGCCTCCACAGGCACTTCAAGCCTATGGCACACATATATTCAAACACGCAGACAAACCATTCATACACATGAACAAACAGACAAACACATAAATATTAAATAAAAAGCCAATTTCTTTCTCTTATCTCATTTTCTTGTTTTACTTTCCCTCTCTCCCTCCCTCCCCCTTCCCTTCCTTCTGCCTTCCCTCCCTTAGTCTCTGTCTCTCTCTCCCTCCCTTCCTCCCCCCCCCCCACTCTCTCTGTGGTGGAGTTGGAGTTTAGTGCCAGGCAGGCACTCTTCCCCTAAGCTTCTACCGTAGCCCAGGATGTTGTTTTTCAACCGTGTTCCCTGAAGTATGTGGGTGAGAGAGAGAACTCATTAGCTCGGTTCCTGGGTCTTGTTGGGGGTGCGGCTGGGGTGAGCATGTGTAGCTAGCCAGGGAAGAAGGGTCTGGTCTTGTTGTGGGCAGAGCTCAGGGGCTCAGCTCACCCTTGCAGGCCTCAGGCTTGGCTGACAAGAAGGGAGTGCTGGAAGCCGCCTCCAAAATCCACGGGGAGAGGAGGATGGATGGAGAGATAAGGAGACCACATTCCTTCTCTTAAGATAAGAATGTCTCTCAAGAGGAATTCCTGGGAGAAGGGGCTTCCTGCATGGGCTGTTGACAGTCTGAAGGCCTCCTGGATTCAGAGCACTCTCCCACCCTAACACCCAGTAAAAGGACAAGCTTCCCAGTGAACATTGCCATCACATACCAACCTTAGCCTTTTCTCTTCCTCAAATATATCATGGTCTCTGGGCCCTTTTTGGAGTTAATCTTTGGCTGGGAAAGCCTCAGGTCTCAGAACAGCCTTCGCCAGCTAAGATATCCAAACTCCGGCTTTGATCAGGGTCTGCTCTGTTTTAAGTTCTCAGCGAGTCCCGTCACCAGGCCCGTGCATCTCTTCTGTGGCATGTTTGACAGTGTCCCCCTCACCCCACTTTGTCAGACTCTAACCCCAGCCTCTAAGATCAGGACCCTGCTTACCTGTGGCCAGGTGTTTCTCTGGCAGGTAGCTTTTCAGAGACTTGAGAACGGAGAAAGGACACTCCTGCTGTCCGCGAGCACCTGGGATATTAGGACAGTTTCTCTCCGCTCTGACTTCAATCCCCAGAACCCTGGCAAGTGTTCAGTAAGTGTTCGTGGGCTGACTGGATGACAAACTCACCTTTTCTTTAAAAGAGGCATCTTTTTTTTTTTTTTTTGGTTTTTCGAGACAGGGTTTCTGTGTAGCTTTGCGCCTTTCCTGGAGCTCACTTGGTAGCCCAGGCTGGCCTCGAACTCACAGAGATCCGCCTGCCTCTGCCTCCCGAGTGCTGGGATTAAAGGCATGCGCCACCAACGCCCGGCCACAAAAGAGGCATCTTTTAAAAAATTATTTATTCATTATTATTACTGGTGTGTGTGTGTGTGTGTGTGTGTGTGTGTGTTTGTGTGTGTGTAAGAATGTGTGACTAAGGGTCCTTGTGTGCCACAGCATGCATCTAGAGCTCAAAGGACACTCTGTAGGAGTCAATTCCTTCCACCTGGGGTTGTGGAAATCAAACTCATCAGCACTTTTTATTTGCTGAGCCATTTCAGTCCCTCAAACTCATTTGTTTATTTATTTACTTACTTATTTAGTGACTCTCTGTAGCCCAGGCTGGCCTCAGACTCATCGAGATCTGCCTGACTCTGCCTCCTGAGTGCTGGGATTAAAAGCACCTTCCTCCACACCTGGCTTTCAAACTCACTTTTTTTTTTTTTTTGAGGAACCTAGTTGTCATATTCTATATCTCATGCAACCCTCAGAAGATCCCCAAGAAGAAGGTGCTGTGTCCATTTTACAGAAAAGGAAAGTGAGGTCTGGTGGGTTTGGTAACTGATTGAAGTTACTGTTCATTTATTTTTTTAAACAGGGTCTCATGTATTCCAGGCTGTGCAGGAACTCACTCTGTGGCTGAGGAAGGCCACAAGTGCTGGAGTTACAGGCCACCATGCTCAGAAAGTGACACAAGCAATAAGTGGTTCTGTGGACCACCAGGGGACCTGTGGAAAATGTGGGGCTGGGGCCCACTCCCAAGGTTCTGATTGTCCCATTCTTTTAAAGAGTTAGATAGAATGCACACAGCAAAATTTGCCAGTTTTAGTGCCTTTTTATTTATAATTTTTTTTTTTTATTTTTCGAGACAGGGTTTCTCTGTGTAGCTTTGCGCCTTTCCTGGATCTCACTCTGTAGACCAGGCTGGCCTCGAACTCACAAAGATCCACCTGCCTCTGCCTCCCAAGTGCTGGGATTAAAGGCGTGCGCCACCACCGCCCAGCTATTTATAATATTTTTATATTTTATATACCAACCACAGATCCCCCTCTCATCCCTCCTCCCACTTCCCCCCAGCCTCCTTCCCTACCCATCTCCCATCCCCTCCTCCAAAAGGGTAAGGCCTCCCAAGGGGCAGCAAAGCCTGGTGCATTCAGCTGAGGCAGGTCCAAACACCTTCCCCCTGCATCAAGGGTGAGCAAGGCGCCCGACTATAGGTAATGGGCTCCTCATGCAACAGGGATAGATTCTGGTCACACTGCCAGGGGTCCCTTAAACAGACCCAGCTACACAACTGTCTCCCGCATGCAGAGGGTCTAGTCTGCTCCCATGCAGGTTCCACAGCTGTTGATCTAAAGTTCGTGAGTTCCTTTGAGATTGGTTCAGTTGTCTCTGTAGATTTCCCCATCATGATCTTGACTCCCCTTGCTCACAGAATCCCTCTTCCCTCTCTTCAATTGGAATCCCTGAGCTCGGCCTGGTGCTTGGTTGTGGATCTCTGCATCTGCTTCCATCACTTTCTGGATGAAGGCCATCTAATAGCCAGTCTAAAAGTATTGACCTCATCTGTGGTTCTAGGTCAGAATGAAGAATTTCAAAGTGTTTGTCATGTGCATATCTGCTCTCCTCTTGTAGCATGTTTAGCCAAACCTCCTGTGAACACCCCCAGCTTAAAGGCTGGGGCGAAGGATTAATAAAAAGATTTTTTTTTTAAATCTGCAATTTGTAAATCTAGAGAAGTCACTTGTTTCAATGATAATGCAAGGACTGATTCCTCCAGACAGTACAGGTGGCCAACAATTCTTAATCTCATACTGATGGTTCTTGGTGATTTCTTTTTTTTTTTTTTTTTGACATCCTATGCTGTTTTTCTTTTCTTGGCCTGAATTATCTGGGCTTCTTGCAGAGAATCTGGCTGGTTGGGCTGGACATGCTGCTGCTTAGCTTGTAAATGACTGCTGTGTCTTGACATTCTCTTCTTTGAGGCCTATGAAAGTTCTCCTCACTGCCAGACCCTCTACAGCTCGGTTTCTAGTGCTTTTTTTTTTTTTTTTTTTTTTTTAAGATGAGACATGGTCTCATACAGCCCCGGCTGGTCTCCAGCTTGCTGTGTAGCAAGGATGACATTGAACTTCAGAATCTCCTGGTCCACCTCCTACTGAGTGCTGGGTTTGTAAGTGTGTACCATCATGCCTGTTCGGCACTGGGGATCAAAGCCAGGGGCCTCATGCATGCTAAGCAGGCACTCTACCAACTGAGCTACACATACCCCTGTTTTAACCATTGAGTGTACATGCTCTGGTTCAAATATACCTCATTTGTTGTCCTCACCATCCATCTCTACAACCTTTTCCCTTCTCCAGCTAAAACTTGGTCCCCATGGAACATTCCTCTCAAACAACACCTTCCCAGTCCCCCTGCCTGAGCCCCTGCAACCACCATTCCATCCCTACAAAGCTAACTATCTGAGTAACCTCAGAAGGTGCACTCACAGTTCAAAGTCTTTGGTTCTGGTTTATTTCACTGTCAGAGTGTTTTAAACAAGGGCTTCTGGCCATCCTCATGCCAGGGTCTGGATCATTCTTGGAGAAATTATGGTAGCTGGTGGAAAGAGAGGGAGGGGAAGTATGGTCTTGGCATAAGCATCAAGGGAGGGCTGAATTCATGTGGTTGATGAGGACTGGTGTGAGTCAGAGTGGGCAGGAGGAAGGCCAACAGCCGCAGAGAGGCCCTGAACTGGGTGGGAGAGGGGAGGTGACTGGTTTCTGGTAGTTACTACTTAGGGCTGGTGGGGTTGACAGAGGCCTAAGAATTCCAGGTGGAGAGAGATCATGAATGGTGACTCACAAGATGGGTGATGGAGAATCTACAGATGAAATGGGGTTTGTGGTACCCAGGGAGGGCAGCGGGTGAGAGCCACTTGGAAGTGTAGGATTCCAGAGAAGTAGGGCTGGTTTCACTCTGGGCCTAGGGGGCAATCGGGTGACACTGTGGGTACTGGCCCAGGTGAATGGGGTCAGAATGTGCAGGGGAAAGCCTACAGAGGAAGTATTTGACAGAGGGCTGTATTCCTTACTCTCCTCACTGCTGTGGCAAAATTCCTGACGAAGCTCAGGAGGAAAGAAGGGTTTTTTGGCTCACAGATCTAGGGTACAATGATGGAGAAGTCATGGCAGCAGGAAATTGAGGCTGCTGGTTATGTCGCATCCACAAGCAGCTAGTGTGGGCGCATGTCTGCAATTCCAGCATTTGAGAGGTTGAAATGTGGCTAGCATGAGATCCAGGCCAGCCAAGGGCTATAGGATAAGACTCAGATTAATCAATTGATAGATAGATAGATAGATAGATAGGTAGATAGATAGATAGATAGATAGGTAGATAGATAGGTAGATAGATAGATAGATGGATGGATGGATGGACGGACAGACGGACAGACAGACAGATGGACAGACAGACAGTCAGTCCAGGCACGGAGGCACATACCTGTAATCCCGGAATTTGGGGGTTGGAGGCAGGAGAATCAAGAATTGAAGTCATCCTTGGGTACATAGTGAGCTGTAGGCTAGCCCAGTCTACATGAGACCTTGTTTCAAAAAAATAAAAACAAAAAATGTGGAGAAGGTTCAGTGGGTCAGTCAGTTCTTAGCTCTTGTTTTTTATCTTTATTTTATTATTTTTTTTGAGACAAGATCCCAGTGTGTAAGCCCAGCTTATTCACAAATATGTGATCCTTGTACCTCAACCCCTTGAATAGGAATTATGGGTGTATGTATGGATGCATGTCTGTGTGCATGTAGCAGTATATATGCATATATGCACACATGCACCTGTGTTTATATAGGCACACACATATGCATGAGAAACTACATATACACATACATAGAAAACATTCATGTACACATAGGTTTAGAAATGCATGTTTGCTTGCATATGCATGTATGTGAACTCACATCCATGTACATGTGAATATGGGAGGGGGCTGCAGGAGGCTAGGATCCTACTGCAGCCCTCAGAGCCAGCAACATCCAAGTTACTGTCAAAATGGCCTCGGCTCGGTCTCAGACTAGAGTGGTCCAGGTAAATATAAGTTACACATTTATTAGTAAAAATGGCATTGCCTCTGTTGGTGAAAAATGGTGATTTTTCTCTTGGTTAAGAAGTTAGATGGGAGCTGGGTGGTGGTGGCGGCGGCGTTGGTGGCGCACGCCTTTAATCCTAGCACTCGGGAGGCAGCGGCAGGCTGATCTCTGTGAGTTTGAGGCCAGCCTGGTCTACAGAATGAGTTCCAGGACAACCAAGGCTACACAGAGAAACCATGTCTCAAAAAAACAAAAAACAGAACAAAACAAAAAGAAGTAGCTAGATGGAAGAGGCTTTCTTAACTCTGTGAGGTCTTGTGGGTGTGGAGATAGATCTCAGTTTGGCTAATGTCTCCCCCTTCCTCCAACGGGAGGCCTGGAGGAGCACCGGATGGGACTATCGTACGGCTTTCCAGATCCCTCTGTTTACTCCAGATATGATGTCTTGTCCCTTGTCCCCACTATGTCCTGCCTCTGCACTCCCCAACACGCAGTTCACACCAGGGCTTCCTCTTCCCAACTGTCTTTGCTTTCTTTTCTTGGGCAGTGGTTCTTAGCCAGGGGTGCTGTCCTGGAGATGTCTGGATACACTTGTCACAACTAGGGGACTTTTACTGCCATCTAGTATATGGTGGCAGGATTGCTGCTAACTAGCCTACAGTGCAAAGCAGACTCCTGCAAGACACAAGAAAGACTCGTCCCATCTACAACAGAACTGCTGTTGCCTGAGCTGGTCAAATGGCTCAGCGGGTAAAGGTGCTTGCTGCTAAGTCTGGTGATCAGAGTTTAACGCCTGGGACTCACATGGTTGAAAGAGAGGACTAACTCCCACATGTGGACTGTCTGTCTCTCTGTTTCTGTTTCTGTCTCTCTCTCTCTCTTCCTCGCTGCCGAGATACTTGGGGGATACTTGGGTTTAGGGTTGCATGAATTTTGTTTTCAGCTGGACAGACTGACTCCTCTAAGCACTGCTAGCCTCCCATGGTGCCAGGTGCTCTCACTGGGTTTGCATCCCTACAGCTAAGGAAGCTGAGGCTTTCCTTTCACAAGTCCCTCTCCAGATCCCTCTCTGACATTCTTTCAGTTTGCAGGGTTGGCCACTGTGGTGAAAGTACCTGAGTTGTCCTGTAAGGAGGGTTGTGTTGGGAGGAACTCGGACAGGCCCCATATCTGTACTACCCATTTATTCCCTTGAAGTTTACTAGCTGGTAAGCTCTGGGTTACTGAACAATTTGCCTGTTTAGACGTGTTTTGCTTTTTTTCTTTGCAAGAAAACAAGGGAGGGGGATGAAGATCAACCTAAGGTAAACGATCATTCACAAACTTTCTGCTCCTACGGCGCTAGCTGAGCATCTAGGACCGTGGTCAGCAAACAAGCCTCACTCTGTGGCATGACTAAGTGTGAGGCCATGAGATGGGAGGTTCTAACTCTTGTGGCTTTGGTAGCAAGGAATTCTGGGGTGTTTTTCTTTTTTATTGTTCTCTCTCGTTTTTTTGAGACAGGATCTCACTCCACCTAGGTCCACTGAGTGCTGGGATCTTAGGCATGAGGCATCAGGCCTGGCTTGTTCTTTGGTTTACGTTAGAACACACAAGCTTGCTGCTCACCCCATCTTTTCCACATATGAACTAAAACAATTGTCACCTTCCCTTACCTTCGAGCCTTCAAGTACAGACACACACACACACACACACACACACACCCTCAACTGTAGCTCTTACATGAATATAATTAATCCTGATATAATTACTACAACTAATATAATTGTCTCCCCTGCTTCTAAGGGACAGGGATCATGTCTTCATGACTCATCTTTTAGCCCTTGTCTCTGAAACCTTTCAAGTGTTAAATGAGCCTGATGGGAGATAAGGCTGCAGGAAGTGCTTTTTGAACTAAACTCAAGTTCAAAGAAGCAAAATGGCAAACCTGAGTCACTGAACACATGCTGAGGAAAGGTACTGCTGGGAAGTTGTGTTGTGGAACATTTGTTTGACTATGTAAAGATGTGTTGCATTTGTGTATGTTGCAGGATATTTGTTTGACCATGCAAAGATGTGTTGCATTCGTTTAATCATGTAAAAAATGTGTTGCTGTTTTACCATGCCGAAGAACCTGATTGGTCTAATAAAAAGCTGAATGGCCAATAGTGAGGAAGGAGGTATAGGTGGGACTTCCGGGAGAGTAAGTAGGAGGAATTCAGGCTGGAGGAGAAAGAAAGGGATATGATAAGGAGACATCAGAGGCCAGCCAACCAGACACGGAGGAAGCAGGAAAGTAGGACATACAGAATGAAAGAAAGGTAAAAGCCCTGAAGCAAAATGTAGATGAATAGAAACAGGTTAAATTAAGTTAAAAGAGCTAGTGGGTCCAGCCTGAGCTAAGCCTGAGCATTCATAATCAACAAGCCTGTGTATTTATTTGGGAGGTGGTTGGCAGTCCAAAGAGTCGTAGCACAGGAAGCTGGCAGCTGCTCATCTTTCCTTTCCAAGCAAATCATGGCTTCCAGTGTGATCTCAGTGCTGGTAGACTTGACCCCCTCAAGATATGTGTTTGGAATCTGTGGAGACACTAGATGCTGAGAATTTAAGGCGTCTCAGTCTGTCTGTCTGTCTGTTCCTCCGGCCTTGCCCTGTATTTCCCTTACTCCGCTTTCTTCTGTCCTCTATCACGTGGTTCTGGCACCATGATGTCTGTTCAAGTGCATGGAGCCAAGTAACCTTGGGCTGACTTCTCTGAAACCTGTAGCCCCAATAAATCTTTCCTTGGTTACGTTGTATTTCGCTTCAGTGATGATAAAGATTTTCTTGGGGAGAATGGAGGCTTGAGGAGAAGCTGAGACTCATTGAGGACAGATAGATCAGCTGAAGAAGGCTAAGAAATGGCCTGTTATGAGAAGAGAAAGCTGGGGCTAGGGAAATACTTTTTACTTGTTTTATTTTTATTTATGTGTATGTGCATATCTCTATGTCTACATGTGGGTTCCTGTGGAGGCCATAAAAGGAAGAGTCAGGGCTCCTGCAGCTGTAGTTACAGGCAGTTGTGAGCCATCTGGTGTGGGTGCTGGGAACTGAACTCGGGTCCACTGGAAGAGCAGCAAGTGCTGTTAACAATTAAGCCATCTCTGCAGACGCTGGGAAATATTATTTTTAATTCTCTAAGATAGCAGATATCAAAACTTGTGGCCTGTTCAGGGCAATGATTCAGTAGAGACAGAGAGATGGGGGAGGCAGAGGACTGGAAGATGCAGGATGAAGCCCTTGCATTAGGAGAGGGAGGGACGGGATTCTTTTGTACCCTGTGTTAGTTCCCACCACAGCGGCCAGCCTGCCTCAACCCCTTGCGAGGACGAGGACGTTATATCATCACCTGCCACCAGGTGCCTTTCCAAAGTCACCATGCAACATGCACACCCCTTAAAAGTGCCCGTCTGTCACAGTCCTCTCCTTTGCTCCTCATGCTTGTCTGTCGGTCTGTCTACCTGCCTCGTGTCCCCATTCCAAGACAGCCTTTTGCTCTTTCGCTCTCCGCGTCCTCCCTCCCTCAGTAAACCCCTTGCACTAACTCTGTTATGTGTGGCCTGTTCTCTTAGGGGCATACCTTGTCTGACGTGCCATTCACCCTGGAGGGTGTACCGCCCCTGGCAAAGAATAAGCAAAGCCCATCTGTATTAGAGTTATCTGCCCAGCTTTAGCTCAAAGTCCAGTTTAAGATGAAAAGTTCCAGATCCCAGGAACATCCTGAGTTCCAGGCAAAGCAGGGCTGGTGGTCATTCCATCAAGGGACAGGCCTGCTGTGAGAGCGCAGGGTTGGGTGAAGGCAGGCAGGCAGAAGGCTGGACAGAAGGAGTATGAGGTAGCCTTTGATCTTGGCTTCTATTTTCTTGGTGACTTAATCAGTGAGATTGTAATCTGAAAGCAAAGACAGGGAGGGAGGCAGGCTCAGGGGAACAGACAGGGTGCGGGCAGGCTCACCATTATGCAAAAGGAGAAAGGGAGTTTCTAGAAAAGGTAGGGATATTTCCAGGCAGTCCTTGGTGGCAGCTTGACTTTGGTAGTCAGAAGTCTAAAGGGATACTAGTCAGCCTGAATGTGGGGTGTGTACTCTCTGCAATGAGCCAAAGGGCTGACATCCTGTTATAATCAACTCATTGGAAAGAACGACTGTTAGAATATAATTAAAACGATACATTATTGGCAACACGTTCTGGGTCTGTAGAACTGGGAACAGCAGAGGCCAACGTCTTGAGAATAAATAATGACTTCATCCTCACCGTGTGTGTGTGTGTGTGTGTGTGTGTGTGTGTGTGTGTGTGTGTGTAGTCCAGAGGTCAACTTCTGGTGATGGTCCTTACCTTCCACCTTGTTTGAGACAGTCTCTCCCCAGTCCCTACTATGTACACCAGGCTAGCTAGGCTGAGAACTCGCCACCTCCCACTTCTCTGGAAAAACACTGGAATTACAAAGCCACAGTACTGGGCTGGAAAGACGGCTCAGTGGTGAAGAGCACTGGCTCCTCTTTCAGGGGACCCAGGTTCGGTTCTTAGCACCCATGTGATGGCTAATAACCAGCTGTAACTCCAGTTCCAGGGGCTCTAATATCTTCTTCTGGCCTCTGTGAGGGCTGTACACAACACATGGTGCACAGACAATGTGGTGCAGGCAAAACACGCTCATTAGAAAAAAAAAGGCTGAAAAGGACTTAGAAACAAACCAAGGCATATCGCTGTGCCTGGCTTTGTGTGGCCTCTGGAGATTCATATCTAGGTCCTCACATGTGGATGCAAGCCCTTACCCATGAAACCATCTCCCCAGCCCTTCTTGGTGGATTTTGGATAATGGATCCTTAAGCAGAGTGGGTGCCTCAAGAATTTGCAAAAAGGAGACTTTTTCTTCTATGGAGTATAAGGTAAAAATGTTTCATGATCCCTAGCTTAATTAAGTTTAGACTTTCTTTTTTTAAATTACATTTATTTATTTAGTATATGTGTCCATGAGTACCGCAGTGCGTGGAGGTCAGGGGACAATCTGAGGGGTCAGCTTTCTCCTTCCGTGGGTTTGGAGCTGTAAGGGTTAATAATATACACCTGCCATTTACTGGCCAGGCGCCTGTGATGCTTACTTAGCTGTAAAGCTTAGTTTTGTCTTAAAAATGTGGCCCCAGTGACCTGTGCTGGCCACTTAGCAGGGTGTAAGGACTTTGAAGCAGGCCTACTAATCGTCCTGTGTCAAAAGAGTGCTGACTGCTAGGGCGAGCCTTTGCAGTGTGGTTCTGGGATCACGCTCGGAAGTTTCCAGCTCTGTGACTTTAATAAATATGGATGGAGGAAACTGCTGACCCGTGGGGTGTGGCAGCTGAGCTCTGAATAACTGCGGTTGTTGGAAGGCTGAGGTGGCCGACTAGAGGGCAGAGATGGGATGAGATGAGAGCCTGGGGTGGAGAGAGGAAGTCCTTCAGATGAGAACCTAATGGATGGCATGGGAGCAGTGGTTCCCAGGTCTAGTGTGCTGCCTTAGGAGGTTGCTGAAGTCTGAACGCCTTCTGCGTTATTTCTTTATTTTGGGGGGCCTGGGCCCAAACTCAGGGCCTTGTGTAATCTGGGTGAATGAGCCTCTCCCTATCTTCATTCCACGCTCATATGCTCTGTCTTACTTATTTTATTAGTTATTATTATGATTACTGTTTGAGATGGGGGTCTCACTATGTAGCTCAGGGTGGTCTTACACTCATGTCAATCCTCCTGCCTCTCAGTACTAGGATTGTAAGCATAAGCCTCTGGGTTCGGCTTGTGCTCTGCTTCAGAAGGCAGGGCAAGAGGCCATTTTAGAAAGCATTTATTTAGAAGTTGAAATGTCCTTTGTGTAAAGGCTTTTCCTTCAGTTACTCTGCCTCATAAAGTGACTCATCCGTTCCCTGGAGGCTTCTGCATAGCCAGGGCTTTATTGAGCCAACTACAGACACATCAGTTTTGGACGATTGCTCCCATTTTGTCATGGCTTATAACTTGAAGGTGACTTAAAATGAAAATAAAATCATATCACGTCCCCCATTTCCTTTCCTCCTTCCAGTCCCTCCCATGTTCTCCTCATCTTGCTCCTGTTCGAATCCATGGCCTCTTTTTATTTATGAAGGTAACTTTTGAAAAGAAAATACTTAGTTATGGAGAACTCAAAATGCTTTTGAAGAATTCATTCTAAAACACTTAGGTGTTGACTTTTTCTTCTATGGAGTATGAAGGTAAAAATGTTTCATGATCCCTAGCTTAATTAAGTTTAGACTTTCTTTTTTTAAATTACATTTATTTATTTAGTATATGTGTCCATGAGTGCCGCAGTGCGTGGAGGTCAGGGGACAATCTGAGGGGTCAGCTTTCTCCTTCCATCACCTGGGTCCTGGAGGTCAGGTTTGGCTTTGAGTGGCTTCAATGGTTAAGCTGTTTTGCTGGTCCTCATTTTTATGATTATCATTTTTTTGGTGGTGCAGGGGATGGAACCCATGGCCATGGCCTCACATATGCTAAGGATGACCTCTACCACTGAGCTAGAACTCCAGCGCCCCCCCCCCCCCAGCACTTTAGTTATACCTTTCGCTTGGCCTTTGTCACTTTGGACACAGTAAACCTCGGCTCTGTCGGCAGTACTCACGTCTATGGCCACTGGACGGACCCTAAGCGGGCCAGGAAAGTGTCGCTGTCTGCAGCTCTGGGGAGGATACTGGACTGGTTCTCCACCCGTATGATGTGGGTGTTAGGATTTGATGAATCCACCTGTGTGCTTTAAAAGGCGATTTTATTTTGACTGGGAGTGGTGGTGCACTCCTTTAATCCCAGCAGAGGCAGGTGGATCTCTATGAGTTCAAAGCCAGCCTGGTTTACATAGTGAATTCTAGGCCAGCCGCAGATACATAGTGAGACCCTGTCTCAAAAAAAAAAAGTTTTATTTTTAATTGTGTGTGTGTTTGTGACAGAGAGGGGGTTGAGGGAGGGAGTTCAGTGCCCTTGGAGGCCAGAAGAGGGTGTTGGATCTCCTGGAGCTGGAGTACAGGCAGTTGTGAGCTGCCCAACACATGGGTTCTGGGAACTGAATTTGGGTCTTGCATGCTAGTTCTGATTTCCTTTTCTGGCCCTGTCATTTCTAGCTTTGCAGAAGGGCTCGCTCACATGGCGGTCAGGAGAAGGACCCAGCTTTTAGCTGGCTCTCTGTGCTACCTTGCCTACTTCTGGGTCTTGGGTTTCAGTTTTCTCATGTGATAAATGAGGGCCCAGGACAGTGTGTACTCTGAAAGACTTTTTGGCTATTGCAGGAGTGGGTTGAAGAAATCCTGGTGCCTATGACTTGATCTAAGAGTACGTTTGCTTGCTGGGTTCATCCCTGCTGACAGAGGACAAAAAGCAGCGATGTTCTTCAGAGAGGAGAGGAAAGGAATGATAACTCTTACAACTCACTCCTCTCCGGGGAACAGCCAGCTTGAGGCAGGCATTTGCTGCTCTTGTGAAGGGTGGTGACTGTAGGTTTTGGGCAGAGGACAGGCAGCGGAAGCTGGACCCGTTTCCAGTGCTCCTGAGTCAGTTCTTTGTGGCCTGTTTTCATTTTTTCATCTGAAATGTTGTGAAATCCCAGACTTCAGCCACACCCACGTACATTCTGAGTATACTTGTGGTACATACCAACTCTAACGCTGAGGGCTGTGGAGAAGATCTCTCACCTGCCAGCACTCCTTCTCCTGGCCATTGTGTGTGTCGGGGACGGGGGGTTGGGTTTTGAAATGTGCTGGGGTTGCTAGTTGCAGTGACGAATATGGATTGTCACCTTGACAGGACCTAGAATCACTGACCTGACCAGGCTCTGGGCACATCGGTGAGGAATGATCTCAATTAGTTTAGTTGAAGTAGGAAGACTTACCCTGAAAGTGAGGAGCTTCATTCCACAGATTAAGGTCCTGACTACATACAAAGGAGAAGGCGAGCTGAGCATTCATTTCTTGCTCTGACTGTGGATGCCAGGTGGCCGGCTGCATCAAGCTCCTGTCGCCATGACTTCTGACACAATGGACTGGACCCTCAAACTGTGAGCCGAGATAAACTTCCCTTTCCTTAAACCGCGGTCGCTGCATATTTTATCACAGCAGCAGAACAAGCGTCACACACCGGCCATCTTGTCCCCCCCCCCCCCCCCCCCCCCCCCCGATTGTCCAGGTTTTAGTACTGCAAGTCAAGTGACCTAGGACAGGTGGTCTTCCTTCCTCAGTCTGCATCAGGGCATGCCCAGCTTCCTCAGACAGGCTACAGGTAAATAAAGGACCCAGCAGGGCATAGGCCCCAGAGTCCCCCGTGGTACTTCATAAATGTACCCTAGCGAGTCTGATCAAAAAGAACCTGGGGAGAATCCTGCAGAAGGTCTCTCACACCTTGAGAGACCCTATCGCAAGGGGCTAGGGAGGGAAGAGAGCCAGCGCCTGCCTGATTTACAAATTAGGCAGGAGGATCAGGCAGAGAACATCATGAGTACCAGTCAAGTTTCTCACTCCTCCCACCCTCCAGAGTAACTGGGTGCTGACAAAGCTTGGCTTTGTTCTTTACAAAGGGTGACTCAGTGTTTTCTGGCTGGAGGCCCATAAGAGGGTGTGCCAATTGCAAGAAGTGAGTGTCCACTCCAGCTTCTATCAGACCACCTTGTTGCAGAACCAATGGCCGTTTCCCATGCCCTGCAGTCCCTTTGGTGAGGGGATCAGGAGGGACCCATCTCTGTTGTAGCCCTGATCCCTGGTGTGTGGGGAGGCAGCGGCCACATTCTTCTGCTTGGTAGGCAGCTGCCAGTTCTGCTGCTTGGGAACAAAGCCTTTCCTTAACTGAGCCAATGAACTGCCTTCCTCAAGGACACTCCGAGGCGGAGAAGCTCCCGGATGACTAGTGTGCTGATGGCAGAGGGTTCCATCCCTGCATCTCTGTGACAAAGAGCAGAGCTGCTCCTCAAAGAATGGATGCTTTGATGACTCCCTGAATCATATGTAGCAGATCTGTGTGTGTGTGTGTGTCCCTCTCTCCTAGGGTTTATTACACTTACATTCCTTGTTCCTGCTCCAGAGCTAGCATATGGCAGTCCTGTAGGCATGGCAGTGTGCTGCTGGACATGGGTTGATGGGCTCTTGGAGGGACATACCATCATCGAGGTTCCGGGAGAACAACTTGGGATGATCGGGCTAAGCCTCACCACTGGCCAGGGAGTATCCATAAGGCTCGTTCGGCTACTCTGAGAGCTTGGGCAGAGTGTGGTTTCCTATGGACTAGTGTCACGAGTGTCCCAACAGTGTAGCATGATGGCCAGGAACACAGGCTCTGGAGTCTTCTTCCCTGGATTGAGATATTGTCTACACCATCTATCAGGTGGAAGTAATGAACCTCTCCAAGCCTCAGTTTCCCCAACTTTAAAATGGGGATAATAGTGTTCTCTAGGTGGGGAGACTCAATGAGGTGAGTAGAGAGTAGCCTGGATTGTTGTGGTCAGTGACAGGAAGCAACAGGGGCCAGTGATGCCGGTGGTGTTGGTGGGCTAGGGCTGCCATAATGAAGTACCACAGATGGGTGGGAACTTCACAGAAATGTATTTTCACACAGGTATGGAAACTGGAGGTTCAAGATCCAAGGGTCAGCAGGTCTGGTTTCTCCTGAGGCCTCTCCCCTGGTCTTTCCTCTGTACTTGGCATCCCTGGTCATCTCCTCCTCCCCTTCCCCCTTCCTCCCCGCTTCCCTTCCTCCTTCTCTTTAGTTTTTTTGAGACAGGGTTTCATGTAGCCTGTGCTGGCCTAAAACTTGCTGTATAGCCAAGGTTTCCCTTGAACTCTTGACCCTCCTGACCCCATCCAAGTGCTGGGGATTACAGGCCTGCACCACTGTGGGTTCCTCCCTCTCCTGCTCTCTTTCCCTTTTCCTCTGTCTGTCTGTCTCTCCATGGGTCTTACTATGCAGCCCAGGCCCAATTCTCAAACTCACAGAGACCCCTGCCATAGCCTCCCAACTGCCAGGATCACAGGGGTAAACCACAGATCCTCATTAATGGTTTGTTTTGAGACAGGGTCTTGCTCTGTAGCCCTGGCTGGCCTGGAACTCACAGAGATCTGCTTGCTTCTCCCCCCCCCC
>CABHPH010135612.1:0-18988 GCA_902168325.1 Peromyscus nudipes
AGAAGGGTGTGCTGCCACACCTGGTATTTTATGTGAATGCTGGGAATCGAACTCAGGTCCTCATGCTTGTGTGGCAAGCACTTTACCCACTGAGTTATCTCCCCAACCCCCCCAACAATATATTTGAGAAATGTCTTGATTTATGACACTCTTTCATCCTGTAACTATAAAAAGCTTGCCAAACTGTCTCCATGTCAGAATGTGGTATTTAAGGCAACGTTCTTGGGCCGTGGCCACTCAGATTTGGCTCCAGGATAAACTATCATATTCTCTCTGAGGTGAGGGCTATGATTTTATATCAAAGTAGACCAGCCAATTTAGGCTGCTAAAAGGAAACCCATTCCACAGGTATGTTCCCCTACACTGGAGTCCCACGGGCAGCCTGCACCCTGCTGTCACAGCCGCCCATCAGGTCTCTCCGGAGGCTCTTTCTCATCCCCTTCTCCAGGGCAGAGATACAACAGCACCGATGGTGGAACCTCCCACTCTGTTTGCAGATTTATAATGCTCTTCTGGAAAGCCCTGGCCTTGGGGGTAAAAGGCTGGTTTCCTTTGCTGTGGCCCGTCTTGATAGGATTGTGGAAGGTCATGCTGAAAGAACCTTAGAAAGCCAACAAACCCTCATTTACAAATGAGGAAACCTGAGAATGGAGAGGTCAACCCCAAGGTCATTGAGCTCATTAGTGGACCCTGGAGGAAAGGAAGTGTTGCTTTTGTTTTCTCAGGAGACCCGGGTGGCCTCATGTCCTAGGTGCACATCACAAGCGCCTTTGCAGGAGAGACACCACGATGCCTTGTAGAAGAAGGAATTCTTTGAAATGTGAAGCCAATTTCCTCCCTGCCAAAAAACTTAAAAAAAAAATTACAGCAATGAGTTAGGACATCTGTCTGTCATTGGGAATATGGGAGGCAAATATTTCCACAGAACCTAAGTGTTCAAACAAACATGAACAGCAAATATGGTCTCCACTCCAGCTGAGCCATTAAAACTTGGACAGAGAAAGGTGGGCAGGAGTGGAAAGAGAGGGTGGGTAGGAAACCCAGGCTCCAGCATTCTTTCATAGATTACATGAAAAATGAAGTTCATGCAGATGAAGGTGTTTTTAAAAGACACAAAGAAGTCTTAGCATCACCCCACAACTGCTAGCTTCCTAAAAAGCATACACTACTGTCAGTTCCCTCTTTGGACGATAGGTTCACAACTGAGGAACCGGCAGAGCTGGTAACATGATTAGAGGCTTGGACAGCCAGAGCCAGGAATTGCCTGCTCCTCCCCTGTGGTGCTCTGGTGGGCTCAGCATCGCCAGGGTCCATGAGCTGCACCTGTTGTCTCCTTAACTGGTTTTAAGACAGGACTTGATCAGGCAAGTGGAATTCTGGTCAGACAGAGGCCATGGATGGGGATGATGCCACAAGGGAGCAAGACCAGCGAGAACCCAACCTTTAGTGTTAGGATCCTGTACATGCGCTGCTCATGGTCTTGCGTCTTACGTCATCAGGGGGCGCTGGCGACTACATAGTCATGTAATCTGTGCCTTAAAAAGCAGGACGCAGATCCCCACCCTCTCTCTCTGCTCTCTCCTCTGCTCCCCGCTTCCCTCCCCCACCAGGCCTGGCTCTCCTCTCTTTCCCTCCCCCCCTTTTCCCTCCTAATAAAGCTCTAAAAACTAACAGTGGGTTCTGCCGTGGACCATGACTTTTCTACCGGTAACCAGCACCACCAACCAGCGCCGTTTACCTTTCAATTAGTCTGATACAAGAAAGGATGAGGTACAAGTCTGGGTCCTGGTGTACTTCCTGAGTGCTCTGGGGGCAAATAAGAAAGGAGTGGGTAGAGGCAGGTAGTTGTACTCTTAACTTTGTGTTTTCCAAAACTTCTCAAGGTAGAAGTGCTTAAAGGGAAAATTCTCGCGACCCCCTCAATGCACCATGAACTGGAATAGTAAAGAGTGGGTCTGACACTCCCAAGCTGATAGGAGAGGAAGTCCTTGGAACCAGCATCATGTGACATCGTTTCTTTTCCCCAGAAATAAATGAGCTCTTGACATTGCAGACATTAAGTAGGCCCCAGTCTCTCATTTTAGAAAAAAAACTGTGTTTTTCAAATATTTTTGCTACTCTCCTTCAAATACTGTTGTCTGAGGATCAACTGTGGCCCCCAAAAGTTTATACTCAGTCTTTTGGCTGCTGAGGAATACAGGAAAACCTATACAGTTTCCTTGAGGAGGACAGAAACAAGAGCTTCCCAGAGCAGTGGGAATCCACCTTGGAGATGTGTTCCCTAGCATCCACTGTAGCCCAGACAGACGCCTTCTGAGAAATGAGAATCACTGGGGCTGGTAACTGACACATTAAACCACTGCTGCTCAGTGGGAATGAATTCATTAGTTGGGGTCTTTGAACTGTAGAACAGCTCCAAGTGAGTCTGAAGATGCAACAAAACGAAAACAAAACAAAAACAAACAAACACAAAACCAGAGTTGCTGAAAGCAGGGGCTGACATTTGAGAGGAGAACAATGCTCAAGACAAGATGTAGTGAGCTCCTGTCTTGGCGGACGGCAGCCCTGGGAGATGGTATAACATCCCTGGTTTTGATAAGGACACAGTAGTAGGACATGAATGGACTTGGAAATCAGGGAAAGTTCTATATGAACCTGCCAGTAAAAGCAAGGGCAAGGAGGTAGAAAGCAAAAGTTTTCTATTTCCATGTCCTTTTTATGTGGGCTGCTTCCATGTCCTTTTTGTGTGGCCAGGTTTGGGGTGGGTCTTCCCACCTTAAATAATCCAATCAAGAAAATCTCTTTCAGACATGCCCAGATCTTCCGGTTTTGGTTGATTACAAATGCAGTCAAGCAGACAATGAAGATTAGCCATCACAGCAAGTGGAACAACTAGCTACCCATGGTAGTGTTTTACATTCATGGTCACTGCTGTAGTTTGAATGTATCCCTTCAAAGCTGATATTATCAAACACTCAATCCTCAAATTCATTTGCTGACGGTGTTTGGAGGCGGTGTTTTGGGGAGATAATTAGGATTTGATGACATCACAAGGGGGGGAGTCCCCATAGATAGGGTTAGTGGTCTTATGATGAGAGAGGTCTGAACTCAGACAATTGGCTAGGCCATGTGATGCACTTTGCCATGCTGATGCAGTCGCCAGACATCAGTACTATATTCTAGACTTTCCACACTGCAAGCCATGATCTGAGTGAATTTTCATTCTGATAAATTATTTGGCTTCAAGTATTTTGTTATGTGATTTTTAATGCTGTGAAGAGATGCCATGACCATGGCAACTCTTATAAAGGAAAACATTTAGTTGGAGTGGCTTGCTTACAGTTTCAGAGTTTTGGTCCATTATCATCATGGCGGGGAGCATGGCGGTGGCATGCAGGCTGTTGTAGTGCTGGAGTAGCCGTAAGTTCTACATCTTGCAGGCAACAGGAAGTCAACTGACACACTTGGCAGTATCCCTAGCATAGGAAACCTCAAAGCCCACCCCCACAGTGACATACTTCCTCCAACAAGGCCATACTCAATCCAACAAAGCCACACCTGCTAATAGTGCCACTCCCTATGAGATTATGGGGGCCAATTACATTCAGCTACCACATTATGGCAGCAAAAAATAGACTGAGATGGTCATTATTTTAATGGGATTTAGATAAAGGGGAATCCGTGTAGGTAGACACGAAGCCTTTGAGGAAAGATAGAGTCAAGACGGAGCTGTCGGGTAAGTCATAGATCCTTGTATTGATGAGAAAAAAAGAAAACCTTTGGTGTAGAGCCATGAGGCTGGAGTGCACTAGGGAAGAGAGAAAGCAATAGTCTCCTCTGCACTCGTAAGTGTGAGGGCTTGGAGACCAGCTCTGTTCACCCTCCACAAATCGTGACTACCTTCATATTACATGTATGGCTCTAACATGGCAACTTGGGAGATACAGCACTCTCCACCCACCACCATCAAGCCCACAAAAGTCAATAATAACAGAGTTTAGCTCCAGAAAATGTAAGACTATATGGTAGGTTTCATTCACAGGGCAAAATTCATGTGCAGGCCGCTAATGGACACACAACCATGCTCCAAGGGCGCTGAGGAATGAGATTTGGTACAGGTTTGGGCGATGAAGGAAGACTGACAGGGACTTGTACATCTGCTTAGAGTGAGGACGAAGGGGTATCGCAGGCTACAGGCTCCATAGAGCCCACTTCCAAGTGGACAGAAGTTACAACCCCACCACCCAGTCCAGCACACAGAAAGGGCTTGTTATCAGACTAATTTAAAACATGTTGCTTTCATTGAAATCAAACACAATTAACTTATTATTTTAACCACCCAGTGGAGCCTTGGTGGGATTTTGAAAACCAAAGAAAAGGCTATGATAACTTTGAGAGAGTTCAAAGAACAGTCAGGCACATTTTATCAGCACAATTGTTTTGGAGGTCAGTGGTTTTTGAAGAAATTAAGGGCGGGAAGGTCCTCAGAGAGTATCTGTCCACCCTTGTCACTTGACAGGTGGAGACACAGCAGCTGGTTCTAAGGAGACCTGCCTTAGCTGTTTCAAGTGGGGTCAGGGTTAGGACAAGACTGTACGATTCTTGGTTTGAATCCCAGCACCATTTCCATGAAATCTCCCAGCAAATTCAATTAGCCTCCTAGTGTATGGATATAAATCGGGCGTATTCAAACTGAGTAAACAGTTTCACTGTTTGTATGACGTAAAATTTACCCATTTAAAGTGCACAGAATAGTGGCTTTTAATACAGAGCGGTGTTTTATTCTAGCATGAAAGCCTGTAGCCCTTAGCTGTCAGCCTCCTACATTCTTAGTTGGCCATTTATGCCCCGTCTTTGCAGACACATTTATTCAAGATGCTTGTTCTCTTAGCCCTAGGCAATAGTGAACCTACTTTCTGCCTCCATAGGCTGCCAGTTCTGGCATTGTATAGAATGACATCATTATTTATGACTGGATTCCTCCCCTTAGTGTGCTTCCAAGGCTTGCCCAGGCTGTAGCATGCATTACTACTTTATTTCCTCCTGTGTTGGATAATAATCTATTGAGTGAATATATCATATTTTATTAGCCATGTATCAGTTGATGGGCATTGCTTTCCATTTGGGGCTGTGATGAATAATGCTGCTGTGTACATTTGTGGGCAGTTTTTGTGTGGGCATATATTTTCATTTATCTTGGGTACATGCCGAGCAGCAGGATATCTGGGTCATGTGGTGACCCTATATCTAACATGTTCTGGAATGGCTGCTCAGATTTCTAAAATTGCTGTTGCATTTATATCCCCGTTAATGGTGCCTTAATGTCCCCGTTCCTCTACTTGCTTGAGTGCTTGTTAATATCTGTCCTTTGCGTTACAGCCATCCTCAGGAAAGTGAAGTGGCATCTTATTATTGTTTCATCTAGCTTGTTCTTGGTGGCTAATGGCACCGGACAACTTTTCAAATGTGGATTGACTGTCTGCTTCCCTTTTGGAATGGATCTAGAGCCTTTGATTTGATTTTATATACAAGCCCCTTTTGAGATTCAGAATTTGGAAAAACTGTTCTGTGAGTTGTCTTTTCGCTTTGGTTTTGAGTTTTTGAAATGAAGTTTCACTTTGTAGCCTAGGCTGGCCTAGAACTCACTATGTAGCCCAAGCAGACCTCGAATTCACAGCACTCTGCATCAGTCTCCCAAATGCTGGAATTACAGGTGTGAGCCACCAAACCCAGCTTGATAATGTCACTAGATTTTATGTGGTGAGTGTATTTTATTTTTTGCCTTTTAGTCATTAACAAGTTGACAAGTGTGTGTGTGTGTGTGTGTGTGTGTGTGTGTGTGTGTGTGTGTGTGTGTCTGATCTAGAAGAAATGGTGAGGGGCTGGAGAGATGGCTCAGCAGTTAAGAGTACTGGCTCCTCTTCCAGAGGACCAGGGTTCAATTCCCAGCACCCACATGGCAGCTCACAACTGTCTATAACTCCAGTTTCAGGGAACCCGACACCCTCACACAGACATATGTGCAGGCCAGACACCAATGCACATCAGCAAATAAACTATGTAAATTTTGGGATTACAGGGTTCTGCCTCCCAAAATCTGGGATTACAAACTTGAGAAAGCAAGCCTGGCTAGATGTGACTTTAAGGAATCTGGATTGTGCTCTGTGGGTATGGTAGCACATACATGAAATCTTAGCACTTGCAGGGGCAGAGGCAGCAGAACTATTGTGAGTCTGAAGCTAGCCTGGACAACATAGTAAGTTCAAGGCTAGTCAGAGCTACATAGCAAGACCTTCTCTCAAAATCAAGCAGCAAAAAAAGAAATCTCTAGAAGAAATGGTGAATTGATCTAAATAACAGAGTTCCAGAAAAGATAAACATGGTAGGAAAGTGTAGCACTGAAGGAAACAGTAAAAAAAATAAAAAGCAGGGGGTGGCCGGAAGGTCCGTGAAGGGTATCCAGTTCTGTGTAATCTAGGAATTGCCCTGGTCCCCTAATACCAGAAAGTCACCATGAGAAGGAAACACCAGCAGCCTTAAAGAAGAACCTGGGACAATCAGAGCGCTTATATTTTCTTTATACTCTTGTGGAGATTAGACGGAATACCCTTTGCAAAATCACTTAGTTAATGGGGGCATGTATGTGTGCTTATGCCTTGACCAGCTACTTTACTGACACATATTCAGCAAGGTGTTTTGGAGACGTGTGCGTTTATGTATGCATGAGTGTGTATGCCCATTCCACATGCGGGTGAAGCCAGAGCTATCAGCTGTTGCTGTGACAGCACAGGGACAGATGAAGTTGTTTTCTTCATTATCCCCCTGTCTTTCTGCACTCAGCTCCCCCAGCGCTGCCACTTCCCATCCAAACACAGGAATATAGTAATCAGGGAACTATGCACTGCTGTTAGTAAAGGGGTCAAATCCATTTGGATGGAATTCCAGGCCCAACAATGCTAACAATGGCAGGAAACTGGGTCCTCGGGCTGGCTGGAGCTCCGGGCTGGTGAGCGATAGATTGTTGAAAGAGCTGGCCCTGGGGTAGGCTGTTTTGGCTTGCTTTGTGTTTGGAATGCCACAATTGTTCCAGACACAATGAGGGATCTGTCTGTCCATGCAGAAGAAATTATGATTGCAGGAATAGAACCAAACTTGCTGCTCTCAGTTGTAAATGATTCTTTAGTGGTCCACATACAGCTTCATAGGGGCAGGCGGGATTTTAATTTAACATTTCAGGGAATCATGATGGCAGACCTTCCACCCAACTTCCATATCTACCTGTAAGTCTTTGTGGGGGACACTTGGGTCTCTTCTGCTTCCAGCTCATGGCCCTCTGGATTACCTGGCTTACTGATTCTGATGACAAATTAGTATGTGGGGTTGTCTCTGCAGAAACTATAGTACATTTGATGCACGGACTTGGCTGTCCCAACATCTTGCTCTGTTGCTGATTTCCTGTGGGAACTGTAAGTTCCCGATGAGTGGTCTCTTCATATAGATAGCATTGAGGGACTGTTTCCTAATTAGGGGGAGAAAAAATTATATTTGGCCCAGCATCTTGTTCTGGTACAGGTAGGTATCACAGATGAGATTTTTTTAGCCAAGCATCTCACTAAATAGACTTCCTTTTACAGAGGATTCAAGAACCCTGGTCCTTTGGTTTACACACAAAACACACTAGGAAAATCCACCCTAGTAGGTGACTTACACCATCATTCATTCTTTCTCTCGCTCACCCACTCAACAAATGTGTTTGGAAGACCAACTTTATGCCAGGCATTATATTGAGTAAGCGGTAAAGGTAGCAAAGATCTATTCTCTTAGGTTACAGAATGGAGAGTGAAGACACGTATATGAATAGAACTGCATGACTGTCTCTGTGTCAAAAGAATGCATATGTTATGTGTCCTGCAGGTGAGAGAGAGTGTGGAGAACATTCCCAGAAATAGCCACAGCCTTTCATTGCCTATCACGGGACAGGACAGAAACAATGGTCCCTGACAAGGGGTATGGTCCAACTCAGATCCATCAGATCTACCCAAGAGGAAGTGGGCAACAATAGTTCTTGAAACATTGGCATAGGAGGGAGTGGTAGGCACATGGACAAAAGTTGGGATCTGTTTGAAAAAAGAGTGAATGTCCCTGGAGACAGCCAGTGATACATGTGCCTTAGACTGACATGTATGTGATACCGCAGTGGTAATGTGGGACAGTTAGGTTAAGGGAGGGAGACCAGCAGGAAATGCTGAAGGATTCTGGGAAAGCTAACAAGGCATGGGACAGAAGAGAAGAAGGAAAGCATGGAACATTATAGAGAGCTGTGGGGGAAGAACCGACTGCACCGTGAGACTGACCCATGGAGATCTGACCCTGAGGGTTTTACACCCAAGGCCAAGCTTGTAGCTCTGATTCTTTAGTGTCAACGCGACTTAAAGGCCAGAAAGCTGGCTGGCCAAACCTTGGTGTGGGCTAATTTATGATTCAGGTAACACCTGAGATCTCCTCACGCCAGAAGAAAACATGTTTACCACAAGCCATAGCACACACTTCCACAGTGGAGAGCACTCTGAGGCCCTTCACACAAGGGGGAAACACTGAGATGGTAGATGAGGGGCTCACTGTCACAGTCCTGAAAAATGTCAGCTGTAAGAATTGAGCTTGGATTTGTCTGAGTCACAGCACTGTGAACCTTTTTTTGGGGAGTTGGTTATTTGGTCCACAGGTAAATAGTTCTGATTGCCAGCTTTTTCTCTCCTGGGATCCTGTGGTGACCTCCATTTGTACAGCTGAAGCCAGCACTTACCACCTCCTGTCTGACAGTCTGGGAGAGCTGACAGCAGACTATTCAAGGAATGACATCGAGGAGCTTTCTTTTCTCAAGGTCATTTCCTGCCCATGATCTCAGCGAAGACCACATTCCTTAAGGATGTGTGCATGAGGGTGGGGGTGCCGGTGGAAACAGACCATATTCTGTTGCAAAGAGATGCCTGAGGCGGCTGTAATGGTTACTATGACCCCATCACTGGGGTGTGTGTGTGAGTGTGTGTGTGTGTGTGTGTGTGTGTGTGTGTGTATGTCCTCTCTGACTTGTTTTGCTGATGAATGCACACCTCCTACAAACACTTGACTGGAAACAAAGCGTGTCTGCCTGCTCTGCATGCTTGAACTGTCTTCATGCCAAGACAATAATTCTCATTTTAAGGACAAATGCTGCTGCATTTACCATCTACCCAGGTTACATTGCTCAATGAAGTGTGGCTTCTTAATTTGGCCCCTTACAAACATCACTTGCTCAGTTCTAGAACTGGAACTTGCTCAGATGGGCCTTGACTGCCTCTACTCTTCAGCTCCCATAAGAATTCTGTGCATTGGTAAAGCTGTGGATGCTAAGAAGAGGCAGGGGGTGATGGGAAACAACAGGATTTGGAGTCAGACAGTCTACTTTACTAGCATAGTAGTGTGGGAAAACTGATTCACCTGAACTTTAGCATACACATCTGTGAAATGGACACAACCCACTAAGAATAATGGTGGTCGCTGCCTGGACTGAGTCTTCCCAGGTTCTCGGAATCCTGTCCTAAGAACTATAGGAGTGTACACAGGTAGCAAAGCAACAAGCGGTTCTATTCAGAAACAAAGAAGCAACTCTCCTGAGCGTGATTTCCCCAAGAGTCCTAGGTTACTTCCCAGGCTTGCTTTTATAGGTGCAGGAGAAGAAAGGGGTGGCTGCTGGGGTGTGGTATGAGGTGTCTTGTGTCCCTGATTGACAGGCGTGGGTTGTGCAAGTCTTTGTTGGTTGTGCAGTCCTTTCCCCCAGATGCATCTGGTTTTGATCATATGCATGCCCCAGCATGTCTAGGCATAGGATGGTGACTAGAAGTTTCACCTAAAAGTTCACACACATACACACACACACACCTAAAACCAGTCCAGGGCATCTGCACACTTCACCCAGTTCCAGTATATATGTGATCAAGAGAGGGGAGGTCCTAGGGTCTTGTCTCAGAGAGCTTTCAAATTGTTAGGTAGAGTGACCAATCTGGAGAGGGCTGTATGTTTAACTCCATGTAGGTGGGTGCTATCCCTGTGGTCTATAGGCTTATACTGGAGAGTGTTGAGGCCATAAGATGACACATGAGTACGCCACTGCATGGATGTCGGTATCAGCTGTGATGCGGATTCTCTGCTGTTTGCATTATCATCTTCTATTATTCCCTTCATTTCACATTCAGGGCTTTATTTCCTTAAAGGAAATACATTCAATTATATGTATTATATATATTATTACCTCTCACATCTCCCATTTAATGTCACCCTACAGAAGAAGGAGAAAACAGATTATCACCCCACCTCCCTATTTATGCTCTAACTTAAATGGGCCCTTGGTGATGTCACATAAACCTTCATTTCTCAGCCAAAGGAGGCTCTTTAATGGAATCATTCATGGGCCCTCAGGCTGACCTAAATTCTGGTGATGAATCCAGTAGAGTAAGGCATGCCATGGTACCTTCTGGGTATTTTTCCACACTGGCTTATGGATGCCATATTTCCTGTGGTCATTAAAGCATGCCAGTGTCCTAAGGGATGCCCATACTGTCAGTTTCTCTCTAGAGGATGAAGCAGACAGAGCTGGCCTTTACACCAGACTGACATATTCCAGGAAAACTGATCTATATACATACCTACGTACAGGGATATTATTTTGTATGCAGCTGATTTGTAACGGGGTCAATTTCTCTGAAGCATAATTTGTTCTGGTTCTATCAGTCACTTGGAGTTTCAGCCCTAACACAGGCTTGTCAGGTATCAAGCATCAATCCTCCTGTCTTCCTCACACTTGGGGGCAGAAGGTTTAGAAGTACACTCCGGCTTGCGGAGTCATCAGATGGACTAGCTTGAAGTCAAAGCTGGCTAGATTAGTGTGCACTGTGCTGTGGGCCAAGTACACGAGGAGTGGCCTCACTCTCTCTTGGAATCCTGTGTTAGAGATGGAAGGGCCTAGAAGATGTCTAGATGACTCTCCCTACTCCTAGTTTTCAAAGCATTTATAGCTCTCATCTTTCCTTTGTATACAAGGTTTCAAAAATGAACCTTGTATACAATGTATTCCCTTGGAGGCAATTAAAGAAAGGTGTCCTTTAAGGAAATCAAATGGCCCCCAAATTGCAATAATGCGGTGATGACTTTTTCATTAAGAAAATGGCGATGTAAATCCTCTATAGTCTGCAAATTTCAGGGCCTGCATCAGGGTTTCATCAGACCTACCCAACAGACAAGTCGGTGTGAGTTTGGCCAGTAGATGGCAGCAGATGTTTCTATTAGAAAAACTGTGCTTGAGGGAAAGCCTCATCAGCAGTCTTTTCTAGCAAAAAGGAGCCTTTTAAGTGAGTGCTACAGTGCATTCACCAAGGTTCTGAAAGCAGGGCCTTTCTTATTTGGGAGCTCTTGGCAGTACACAGTGGAAGTTCGGGGTGAATTATTTCCATAAAGTTTGTTAAGAGGGAAGTCCAGATGAGATTAAGGACTGGAAAGAAAACTCTATTGAGTTTTGCATCCTAATTACAATCCAATTTCTCGGCCCACAAACTCCCATCAGCCTTTCTAGGCCTGCAGTATGGAGAGTGCTGGGGCACCAGACCAGGAAACGCCGAGTGGCTGAGTTTCCTGGCTTTATCACTTGCTTTTTATTTATTTAATTTTTTTCAGATTCCAAACATAGCTTTCATGCTGTAACTACAGTTTTGCTGTTTAAGAAAGAGTATTGGGCTAGCAGGACAAAGTGTGGGGTGCTAACTGATTGATTTTGGAGGAGCACATTCATGCTTTGAGATGTGTGTGGTGACTGATATCACCTTTCTCTGCCGCTGCTCAGGGTCACCAGAAGAGAATGCTGCAATATTAAATATCCTGATCAATCCTGGCCAATTTATGTCGTTTCAATCCTTATAAGACTTTTAAAAAATAGTGAAAATCTTCGTTCATTCACTCATTTAGTGAATATTTGCTGTGTGCCCACCATGCCCAGGGCTGTGCTTAGGGAAGTTTGTAGACTAGGAAAAGAACCAGATCCTCAAGTCACCTCAGGACCCTACAGCAGTAAGCCAAGGCGGGTGCTTTGGAGGAAGGAGCACTATCCTGGGATGTTGTTGATCTGCGTTTGAAGACTGATAGGAGCAGGCAGCGTTCCCAAGGAGTGACCCTTGAGCTCCATTTGAAGGATGGGGAGGAATGAGTTGAGTAGAGATATGAGAGAGTGCTCAGACCAGGGACTGGGAAGTTCTAAGACCTGGAGGTGGAAGACAGGAAGGATGGGAGGGTCGACACACCGGGATGCCCATGGGAAGAGATGCACTGGAGGAGAGAATGGACTCCATTAGTAGGTGAAAACTCATCATGATTCTTGCATTCTTAAGACCAGCACACACACACACACACACACACACACACACACACACTCCAAAACCCTACCCATCACCTGACCTCCACTGGCACTCTGCTTTTGTGTAGTTTATGGTATTGTTAGCTTGGAGACAGGGTAAAAAAATATTTCCAAGAATGTTTGAATATTTTCCTGTCCACAACATCCTGACTTATACAAATGGACACAAATACCTTTAGGGACAGCCACAATGAAAAGTTATAATACATTTTTTATGTTGTATTTTTTATTTTATAGTTTAATTTAATTTTACATATCAGCCACGGATTCCCTTGTCCTCCCCCCCCCCTTAAGTAAAGCCTTATGCACTTTCTTTTCTCCTTCATGAAGGAGATGTGGACCTGTGAATTGACCAGGGTTTAGAAATAATCCTTTCTGGTTTCTGTAAATTGAGCATCCTGCATCTGAGAATCTAAGATACGAAATTAAAACACTTTCCCATTGCCAATACAACACTGCAGGTATGAAGTGCCACATTATTCCTTGTATTAAATTTAAAGTACTGTGTAACTCTACTATCAATATGCAGTGTATAAGTACATATGAGGCATAAATGATTAGACACTTAAACTTAGGCCCTAGTATCCAAATGCTTTATTAAATACGTGCAAATATTGTATAATCTTAAAAATATCCAGAATCTAAAACTTTTCTGTCCTACGTATACTAGATAAGAAATATTGTTTATGCTTGGGAATGAAACCTATCCCATGAGTACATTTGATGTGATGATTCATTTTAATTAGTTTGTCAACTTGACACAATGTAGTATCACCGGGGAAAAGCGTCTCAAGGAGGGCTTGTCTAGATCAATTTAGCCTGTGGGTATGTCTGTAGAGGCTTGTCTTGATGAGAACAATGAATGTGGGAGGGCACAGCCCACACTGACTGACACAAATGTCATGAGTAGGCATGCATGAATTCGTTCTCTCTGCTCTCGACTGTGGATGTGACAAGTTGCTTCAAGTCCCTGCCTTGACTTCCCCTCAGCAGTGGCCTGTAACCTGTAACTGAAATTGTCCCCTGAAGCTGCCTCCATCAGGGCGTTTATCATAGTGACAGGAAGGAGATTAGGCAAGTGGCCCATGTGTGGTCCCCAGCTGCTGGTGAACTTACAGGAAGATACTTAGGAGTTGTTCCTCCAACTTTGGACATCTCTCTTGAGAGTCTCAGTGTACCCCAAGCTCCTCTGGTCCTTGGCTTCCTTATTCCAGGATGAGGGTTCACATTACCCCTCTTTCCTCCCATAGTTCCGGCTTTGCTTGCATACTCTGAAACACAGTCAGGAGACTGGGCAATGCCCTTAATGTACAGCCAGGCTTCCAGCACTGAGTCCTAATAGCTTGTTAATTTATCTTAAAATTATGGAATGAAATAGATGTCAGATTACCTCTGAAGGACACATTCACATAAAGGCGAGTTCAGAGCTGACCATCATCCATTGACAGTGGATACTGACATGGACTGTAACTCAGGTTAGCAGGGTCCTATCTCTATCCATGACAAGGAGGAAAGGCTCAGAATGAGGGAAGAGAGTCCCACAGCTTCCTCCTCGGTGGCCAGCCCAGTTTACTCAGCTAGGGCCATTACCTCAGTGAATATTAGAATGGCATTGAAATCTAATTTGGCCCAGGCATAGTAACACATGCTTGGAATCCCTGTACTTGAGAGGCTGAGGCAGGGGGATGAAGAGTTTGAGGTCTGGTCTATCTCATGTGACTCTATGTCTAAAAACATGGTTTTAAAAATTATTATTCAGAATTTTAGTAAGAAATAGATGATCAATGCCAATTTCTAAAAATACACAATTATTCTTATCACTTAAAGATTTTTTTTTTTAAATTGGGAAGTGATGTGGTCTGGTGAGGGATCAGGTTGCTGAGAGATGACCTGAGTTTTCAGCAAATTAAGACTCAGAGTTTCTGCCTCCATCATCCCTTACCTTCCTTCCTTTTGGAACAACTTAATTGAGTTGTAATTTACACAGGATAGAATGTTCCCATCTTTTAAGGTCCAGGTGGTAAATTTTACCGAGTACCTAAATCAAGACACATAACCTTCCCATCAACCTCTGCATTCCACTTTCCCCCCTGTCGGTCAGTTTTCCTGTTCCCCAAGCCTGGGCAAACCAGTCTACTTTCTGTCACTCCAGATCAGATTAGCCTATTCCATAAATCCACATAAGCAAAACTGCACAGTATGAATTCTCTTGGGTCTGATTTGTTTGATTTAGCCCACCTTTGAGATTTATCCATGCTCTTGTATGCATCATACTTCATCTTTATTACCATGTACAGTTTCATTATATGGTAAGGCCACTGTTTATTCATTCACCTCTTGAGGGGCCTTTGGTGTTGCTCTCTCAGGCACTGTGAATATTCATGCAACTGTGTTTTTTGTGGGCATGCATGCTCGCCTACCATCCCTGGGCAAAATCCTGCGAGAGAGACTGCTGATTTATAAATATAAAGTAAATGTCCTAGTTTGCTTTCTTGTTGCTTTGGTAAAACACTGATTAAAACCGGCTTGGGGATGAAAGGGTTTATTGCATCTTACAAATTATAGTACATCATTAAGGAAGGCTATGGCAGGAACTCAAGGCAAGAGCTTGAAATGAAAGCATAGAGTAGAGCTGCTTACAGGCTTGCTCCAGGACTCACGTTCAACTGCCTCTCTTATACAGTCCAGGCCACCTACCCAGGGATGGTACTGTCCAAAGAGAGCTGGGCTCTCCCACATCAATCATTAATCAAGAACTTGCCCTCACTGCCTACAGTTTAATGGAGGCAATTCCTCACTTGAGGTTCCTTCTTCCTGGTCATGTCAAGTTGACAAGATTAGCCATTACAGTAAATGTGACCAAGATTCCCCAAATTTACTATTTTCTGAGCATTCTGCCAACTGCTTAGTGTCAATTGTTCAGCTATTGGCCATACTGTTGGGGCACGTAAAGTTGAATCTCATGTTCACTGTGATTCTGATTTTAGAAGTAAAAATAACATGGCAAGTCCCAGTTAGTGAATGGTGAGTGTCAGGAACACATTTGCCTTCTCAAGACAAACACCATTTAGTCATCATGTGTTTCTTTATGTGTGTGCATGTTCCTGGTATGATTTTCTATTTAAGAATGTTTTATTCTGTGATCTGAAGGATGCTGGTATGCAATTTTTATTTCCTCTCTCTCATTTTATTGTGAGGACAATGTTGTCCTCATACAATTGTAGACAGATTTTTCTTTGGGCTGCCAGCTCAAAAAAAAAAAGAAAACTTATTATTAATATAAAAGCTGGGCCTTAGCTTAGACTTGTTTCTAACTAGCTGTTACAGCTTAAATTAACCCCGTTCTGGTAATCTCTGTGCTGCCACATGGCACTTGGCTTTTACCTCTTCTCTTGCATGTCCTGCATCCCCCTGGCGATTCTGCCTTTCTTTCTCTCTGAGTCCTTTTTGTCCCTAGTAGTCCCACCTAACCTCTTCCTACCTAGCTATTGGCCATTTAGCTCCTTATTAACAATCACAGTGACACATCTTCACACAGTGTAAAGTAATATTCTACATTTCCCCCTTTTGTCTAAATTAAGATGAAAGGTGTTACTCTAATATAATAAAACTATAAACAATAAGAACAATTATCAAGTAAGAATTTACATTACAATGTTCAGTCCATTTGTATTTGGCATATTCAGAGAAAATACTCTGTTATGTATCTTATCTTGATGAATTTTAAGTTTTATGCCTAAAGCATTTTTTTTACCATAACTTGTATTACCTTCTTGAAACTATCTTTTTAGACCTCAAAAAATTTTCTTAGATAAACAATTTAAGCTTTTATGTCTCTCAACCTTATAAATTTTATACCTTTTTTGTGTTTTGTTTTTGAATTTGGTAACAAAGAAAACTGTAACTATTAACTATCTAGTCTTCAACCCCATCAAAGACCTGAGAAAGATATAATATTACCTGAGTAAACTGGAAGTGTAGAGCAAGCAACTTCCAACACTATAAGAAATAACAGAAACAGTTGGCTGCCTGGACAGTCACCCAAGGTTACTCTGCAATGTTGGGGCATCCATCTTCAGGCTACAAGCCTAGAATATCTGACAGACTTTTCTGTGAAGCAGGAATTTTGAAGTACTGTCCCACCTTGTCTTGGCAAAGTTCAGAAATCTTATTCCTTGTGTTCTGCTTGTCCAGTTTGTACAGTATGCTGTCAGCAGTCAAGGCAAGGGCAGTTTCTTGCCCAAATGACTAGCTTTTGCCACAAAGAAAGCAAACTTCTTATGGCGGTTCTTTGATGCCCACCATCCTTTTATGAAGTAGATTAGTGCTGTCAAGAGCAGACATGTCTCAGTGTCATGAAAAGCCCTATGTTATTAAGACATTAAAATGCCATATTCTGTAGGTCTCTGAAGTGTTTGAAGACCATCTATCTATTTAAAATATGTCTCTGATTGACCTTGAAAATATACCTAACATGACTGTAAGTTTGATTGTTGTAGATGACTGACTACTAACCTATATTTCTTTCATATCTTAAATAGTTTTCAAGGACTAGAACTTCATATTATATTTTTAAATGAGCTTCATAGGTACAATACCTTAAACAAGAGTAGAAACATAAATATAACAAAAATAACCTTAAATTTGTATCAATGTACAAAAATCCATACCAATATAAAATATTTAAGACTAGTAGTTGCCTTTTTAGTTTAAAAGTAGATTCAGCCCAGTGGCAGTGGCACATGCCTTTAATCCCAGTGCTCAGGAGGCAGAGCCAGGTGGATCTCTGTGAATTCAAGGCCAGATTGATCTACAGAGCGAGATCTAGGACAGGTACCAAAACTACACAGAGAAACCCTGTCTCAAAAAACAAAAACAAAAAAATAGATGCAATAATATACCCTTTTATCCTATCATTCCTATACCCCTTTTTTCTTTTCAGAATGAGATCCCTGAATCTAATCTCCTTTGCTTAATTTTCTTTCTATAACCAATAACAACTTGCAATCCACCTCCATAAATGATGATAAACATCCATAATCCACCAAACAACTAAAACCATCCATCCCAACTCTTGGGAATGTGGGCGTTGTGTTCTCTAGGCTGCTTCCTGTTATCTGTGGACAATGGCATCTTTAGTGAACCTGAGAAAATTGAGATAATGGCCAAGCCCTGGAAAAACTAGCTATAACATTTGTTGTCCAGTCTCTATGTAATGGGAAAATACAAGTTTTATCTGTAGCCCTGGCTAGAATAGTATGTGAAGCTGGACCATCTCAGCCAGCAGCCTTGAGGTTGTTCTGGATATAGAAGTCTGAGGAAACTGCAACAGAGGCACTCTGAGAGGCTGGATCACCTAGACCACTCGTTTTCATTGGTGTATGGTCCCCTTGCTCTGAAAACACACAAGCTTTCATAGGTAACATACATATCCATATTAACACAAGTATGGACGGTGCACTGTACACAACCAGCCAAAGGTGATTTTTTTTGTTTTGTTTTATGTTTGAGCAGATAAAATATGTCCCTGTCATGTTGTTTTTCTCGGGTTTTTTTTTTTTTTTAAATGTTGGTAGCCAGGATTTTTAGGGGGCTCTTCCTCAGTCAAACCTGATTTCTATCAACCTTGAATGAGTCCACAGCCTTTTGTTTTCTGTGGAAATAACAGCATAACTTCTTCCCCAAAGCAATAAATTTTCTGAATTCCATTTTAAAGTTAAGTCATTCCTAAAGTATCTAGGCTGATTTAATTCAGCAGTCCCTTTTACAGTCCCATGTCCCTCAGCAGCTGTTCACTCATCGGCAATCAAAGAATTCAAAGTCAACAAGACACCATACTAGATCCAGACCTCCTGTATATTTTCCATTTTATGTGACTTATCCTTTTTATATCACTTTATTCTTTCTTTAAAGATTTCATTTTGTTATTTATAAACTATTTTTATGACTACTTATACCCATTTTCTTTTCTTTTTTAAACCTATGCACATTTTTTAAACATACCATAACTTGTTTAGAGGTTTTTCCCCCCCTCCATCTGGATCTGTCTTTACTGAGTACCTGTAATATTCTCTGATTGCATAAGACAAATTTTAAACTGCCATGTCAGCTCAGCTTAGCACATGGTGCTGGCTCATGGTGCTGGCAGCTGGCTCTAGCTTGCAGGCAGTAGCCAGTAGCCATGCCTCTGTATGCCCAACACTAGCCCACCTGAGAGGCTACAGGACTAGAAAGCCACATCCAGTTCCTTGTCTAGAACTTTTCTTAGGTTTCTTGGACCCTATGTTTGGATATTTGAACCCCACATTGGACACGATATGTAGACTGATTTTTCTTTGAGCCACCAGCCCATAAAAAAATGACATGGAGACTTATTATTAATTATAAAAGCTTGGCCTTAGCTTAGGCTTGTTTCTAACTAGCTCTTATAACTTAAATTAATCCATTCCTAGTGATCTACATTCTGCCATATGGCTCATGGCTTTTACCTATTCTCCTGCATGTCCTGCTTTCTCTGCATCCAGCTGATGACTCTGCCTTTCTTCCTTT
>CABHPH010135613.1:0-47105 GCA_902168325.1 Peromyscus nudipes
TAGTTACTATATGAAATTGTCATTTTTTTGTAACAGATTTGTGCTTGAAAAGCTCAAATATGGAGCTTTTGAATACATACACTTCCTTTCTAATTTTATTGTCATTCCATCTAGTGTTTAATGATGCCCTTTGTGAGACTGTTGCTATAGACACTAACGGAGTGACCAGAGGCTGGCGTTGATGAGTGAGAGGCCCTCTCACCTCATGACTCAGCTCTCAGGCAGGCTCTCTATGTCCCCATGGTATTGGGCTCAGGTTGTCATTTTTCACATTCACTGAATGACCTTTCAGGACTTTGCCTCCAAAAGCATCATTCCAGATTGTCATGGTTCAGTTCTTCTCATCCTTCTCCTCATCATTCTCTTGCAGAGAACTGCATGCATGTAGTGTCATCATTAGTATTGCATGACATCTTTCATGGAAGTACTAGATAATCCTGTAACTACTAATTTTCATGCACCCCTTTTCCCATCCCACAGATGCTAGGAAATCACATGTACAATCCCTATGGAGGCACTTGGTGGTCTCAAGGTCGGAACTAACACATCTGAGGAACACAGGTCACAGGTAAAGGGCTAGTGTTTGGAGGCAAGAGGAACATGAGCAGGACCAGAAAGCCTAAGCCTTTCTGAACCATCTTACTGACTTTTGCAGGAGATGCCCTGGGGCCTTTCCCTTTTGTCTTGTTTGCATGAGGTGGCCTGTCAAAGACCACCCCTGAAGATTACATGTGTGTTTGTGTAGGGGTCATAGGAGGTATAAAGTGAAGATGGTCCTGTGGTGTGCAGACTCATTCTAGATTGATTAGAGTGAAAGCCTGAGGGAATCAGAGGTAGGAAAATGAGTAGGCACTGGGGAAAACTGGGTTGTCTAGGGAACAAGCATCTCTCAGTGTTTCACTCTCCAGACCCCTCTCTGTGCTCTCACTGTTATTCTGAGCAGCCTCCTAGCAGCTTGGATCCCATGATTGTCCATTTCCATTTGGGCGCATTGGCTTTTGTACTTGGAGTCTTGCTTCCTCGTGACATTAGACCCTATTTCAGCCTTGACTGGGGTTCTGCCAGGTCTGACTCCTTCCACTTTACTACCTCATCCACAAGCTTCCAAAAATTTCTAGCCATCTAAATGCTTTCATGTCTTACTGACTTCAGCTTCTTTATCAACTCAACTCTAGGATTTATTTTAATGATTTTTTTCCTCTTTGCTGTTTCTATTAATTGGGCTATCTGCTTCTGGTATGTCAATTAAAAACTGGAGATTATGATCCTTAACTTCAGGGCTTCCTGACAGCCCCAATTTAAATGAAATGTATGAACATGTCGTCAGTGATTTGCGGTTAGTGGATGTTCCAAGCTTCTTCTCTTTTATATTCAGTAATCCAGCTCCCTGGCTCTCGGGTTAAGTTGGTTTTTTGTTTGTTTGTTTGTTTGTTTGTTTGTTTTGAGAAGGGTGTCTTATGTAGCCCTGGCTGTCCTGGAACTCACAGAGATCCACCTGCTTCTTCCTCCTAAGTGCTAGGGTTGAAGAAGTGTGCCACCACACCCAGCCCCCTGGCTCTCGTTTCCACACCGTTCTTTTCGTTTTTTTACCCTGTTACTAGAGTTGTCTTCCTCAGGACCCTTTTAAGCCTCTTCAGTGTTCTGCGTTTGCCCACAGTGTAGACAGGCCTTCCTGATGTGGGTGGCCGGTGCAAGGGTGGCCTCCTCCTCTGAATACATCTTTCTAGCTTTGCATGTCCTAGCTATAGGAGACTGCTAAATATTGCCCCCAAACCTTATTTTGATGTAGTGTTTTGGTCTTTGAAGCAAAATACTTGTTTTTCTTTTTTCCTGGTTTTTTTTTTGCATCCATGCCAAAATTTAATTAGTAAGTACAATTACAATCTATGTCCATATTAAAAGGTGTGTAAATATCATAGACATGTAAGTATATATGTAACAAGTACATATGTCTCATCATATGTATTCATTATCACAAAAGGTAGCATGCAGTAAGCTCTTCCTATGAGATGTATTATTTGTTTACATGTAAGCTTATCTAAACTCACTGTCTCATCTGATGTGAGCTGAACTAAATGATAGTCACTATCTTTGTCTTTGTAAAGGCTTCAGTCTAGGCTTAAATTTGAAGACAAAAAGTGAGTCTGTGGGAACTGAGGCACCTCACCCAGAACACTTAAGCCTTAGAACATAAAGAATTTAAATGTTTAGTCAGTTAACCGGTTAGAGAAAAAAGAATTAGCATTTGTGTGTACCAAGTACTTAACGTACATTATATCGTATGATCCTCTGAAACCTCTACAGGGTAGGTAGGTAGGTAGGTATTTTATAGGTGAGAAAAAAGAGGATTAGAAAGGTTGTTTGCCTAGGATATGAAGCCTGTGAGCCCCTCTCTCGCTGCCAGGCACTACCCCGGAGAGTGGTGTCTGGGTAACAGTGTTTGCTGAGGCTTTTGTTAGCTGCGGTTTCTTTTCATTGGTGATGATTCTCCAGATAGTTGACTGTTTCCCCTCATGTTAGAGAAACAAGATTGGGGGCCATTCCTCTTGGGGTCTGTGTTCTTTTCCTTTCTTTCTCTCACACCCCTGTGGCCATGAAAATAACATTTGGTTTTCTGTAATTTGTGCTTGTTATTGTTGTTGTTGTTGTTGTTTTTAAGGGTTATAAGGTGTGTAATTGTGTATGCATTGATTCTAAACAATTAGAAAGCAAGTGTCTGCTTAATACAGTCAATAGGAAGGAGATGAATTCTTCATAGCAGGTAACTTCATACTTTTGATGTGTTATTTTTCCTCTTCTAAATAGCTTTGCTCCTGCATGATTCACAATCAAGGATTTCAGTGTCTTGAATATGGGTGACAAGGCACGGGTAGCAACTAAGGTTGTCTGAGCTGGTGTGTTCATTGACTTAGATGCTTTAATCTTCTCAGTAACCCTAGGAACCAATAATGTCTTTATGTCCATTTATAGATGGGAAAAAAAATCAAGATGAAGAAAAAGTGGGAAATTTATTCAAAGTTAGGATGCTGCAGTGTCTTGGCAGTTTTAAGTCTGAATTACTTAAAATTTATGTTGTTACTAGGTTAATTAATGTGCTGTTTCTGTCCTTGGCAGGTGGACTCATATTCTCTAGGGAAGAAGTTGTAGATTATCATCAGTATAAGAATGACTAAGCTTAGTAGGGTTATATGTAAGTCACTTGAATTACTGTGGTATCATTAAGAAACTAAGCAGGTCTTTCCTTATTGTTAAGAACATTTGTAATTATGGATACAGAAAGGTGCTTGTATTAGTTTTGTTTTTTGTTTTTCTGTGATATGTGCCTGAGGGAAGCAATTTAAAAAGAACAAGTATTTGTTGTGGTTCACAGAGGTTTCTGTACATAGTAGAGGGCTCCATGTTTCTGGGCCTGTGGGAGGCTGACACTGAGGCAGGACATGGGCCTGTGGGAGGCTAGGGAGAGGTAGGAACATGTCTCTTTTTCAGTGTGCATCCTCCATCAAAGCAGGCCCCAGCTTTCATAATTCCTACACCTCCCAATGGTGGATTAGATTTTGAATCCTTCTGTTGATCACTTCATTGATGAAGGCAGAGCCCCCATGATCTTGTCAGAAGCGCCACCTCTGAGAACAGCTTTGCTGGGAACCAAGCCTTTAACACATGACATTTTTTGAGGGGTGCTTTGTACCCAAATCATAATAGTGCTTCTGTTTACTCTGTAGAATGTCATTGAAACAGACAGTTTTATGTCTAAATGCTGGCTAGGGAAATAATGTTGTTTTAGGTTACAACAGTGAAGGGATTTTTGAAAGGCTTGGCTGGCATGTTTATCTGGAAGGCAAACATCTTTCTTTTTAGCAAGTAGTAATACTGGATTTTAAAATTGTATTTTGTAGCAAGAACTTTTGAGTTAATACAAACAATATTCTTATAAGGTTGGGAAAGTATTATTGTCTGAGAATGATACTAATATGCTTTAATGACTAACTTAGGGATTTTATTCCTGTGAAGAGACACCATGACCACAGCAACTCTTATAAAGGAAAACATTTAACTGGGGTGGCAGTTTACAGTTTCAGAGGTTTAGTCCATTATCATCATGATACCACATGGTGGCATGCAGGCAAACATGGTGCTGGAGAAGGAGCTGAGAGTCCTGCATCTTTACTTGCAGGTAACAGGAAGTGGTCTGAGACACTGGGCGTGGCTTGAACATACCCCCACAGTGACACACTTCCTCCAACAAGGCCATACCTGCTCCAAAAAAGCCATACCTCCTAATAATGCCACTCCTTATTATGGGGGCCAATTACATTTAAACTACTACAATGACTTTTTGTTAAACTTGGTAATCTCCCTTTGTATTTTCCTTTTTAAAGCTCACCAAAGGACATGGATGAAAATGAAAACAGCCAGTCTCCAATGACAAGCTATCAATATCCTAAAGAAACAGTAAGGAAGCGCCAAAATTCAGTACAGAATTCAGGAGGAAATGTGTCTTCCAGGTTTTCCAGGAAAAGCTTCAAACTGGATTATAGACTAGAGGAAGATGTAACTAAATCGAAGAAAGGAAAAGATGGGAGATTTGTTAACCCATGGCCAACATGGAAAAACATCTCTATCCCAAATGTTCTTAGATGGCTGATAATGGAGAAAGACCACAGCAGTGTTCCAGGTTCCAAAGAGGTAGGCAACATTTAGCTGTTTCTGAATGCTTTGTGTGTACTTTAAATACATATATATGATTTTTCTGTGAGGTATGACCCTCTATTTATCAATTTGAGCTGTTTCTGTATGGTAAGACATAATGGTAAGTTTGAAGAGACAAATGAATCCTATGACCCATATCCTCAAGTTCCTAGTTTAGCAGCATAGTACATGTGTAAATAATCCCTTCTCATCTGTAGCCAGAGGCTGGGTTAAAGTGCTTTAGAAACAGAGGGGTGGAAGTGGTCAATTTTGACTGGTAGGGGTTGTCAGGAGTATGTGTGCTGGTCCTAGAAAGCTATTTTGCAGTGGTTTTTTAGGTCAGGTGATCACATGAACCATGTTATGAAGGTGAGAAAGTGCATGGTGTGTTCCAGAAAGTAACAGGCTGATAAGAATTTGGAATATGGATTCTGCAAAGTAAGGCATGACCTAGAGTGTGCCTTTAATCCTTGGACTCAGACACAAATGCTATAAAAATCTTTTGATATCCCTTGCAGAGCTGTGAAGGTTGACTACAATTTATTGCCTCCAACTACAGTAGCTTCACTAAGAATGTAATTTGTTACCCTTTAGCATAGAGTAAGATGTGTTTTGGCAGGGCTGGATGAGTAGGTGATGGTTCCCAGTACAGTGGCATCTTCTTTTCCTTTCAGATTCTTTCTTAGTTTCCCCTATACTTCCTATCATCTTCCTTGAACTCCGATCCTGCCTGGCTGTTGGGAAGTTAGGGGCAGGGTATCTGACTTTGTGAGTAGAGGGATGATATGAAAAGATTAGGGGCATGCCTGAAGACTTTGATCTACAATGGGAAGAGGTAAGGGGCTGTGGGTAGAGAGGTGGATTTTTGGTGTTAGATCTACTTGGTAAATGTTGCCTGTTTTTCTTTAAAGGATATAGGATTGAAAATCTTACATCATGTTGTGTGTGGTAGTGCACACCTTTAATCCCAGTACTGAGGCAGCAGTGGCTAATGGATATCTGTGAGTTCAAGGGCAGCTTAATCCACATAGTGAGTTCTGGGACATCCAGGGCTATACAGAAAGACAGTCTCATAAAAGGGGAGTGGGAGTAGGGAAGAAAAGAAACCTTCTATCACTTTCATGCTAGAAATATTCATAGTAATCTATATATAGTATATCTATCTATATGTATGTACATACATACATATATATGCATATATTTGCTGTGCTAGAGATTAAACCTCGATCCCAATAAATTGTTTTGTTTTGTTTATTGAGATAGGGTTTTACTCTGTAGCCCAGGTTGGCCTCAAACTTGTAAACTCTAGTGCTAGGATTATAGGTATGTTTCATCATGCCTGGCCTCAATATTGTTTTTTGAGGACCTTTTAGAATTAGGCTAGACATTAATATATAACATTAGTATTTGGAGCATTTTAGGATGAGGCAAAGGAACAAGGAGAGTGTCTTGTTCCTTTGTTTTTGAGGCTCAGGCCCCCTGTGTAATTCAGTCTGCCCTGGAAGCTACTTATCGCCTGCACTAGCCATGAACTTGTGCTCTTCCAGCCTCATTTCCTGAGTGCTGGGATTACAGATGTGCACCACCACACCTGACCTCCCCTCCCCCCCTCGATGAACTTCTGAGGAGAAACTAGGAGGAGAGGGATTAGGGGTATAAGGTCAGGATAGGTGAGCTATCTGGGATTTTTGTTTGTTTGTTTGTTTGTTTTTTAGTGTAAATTTCTCTCCACAGCTTCTAAAAAGAGAGGTTAGTGATGATAGGTTCAGTATTGTTTCATTTCAAAGAGTAAGTGGCTGGATGAAGGTAGAATTATATCTCTTCATTCTAACAATTTGAAAGATTCTAAAAACTGGGTTGACTCTCTGAGGACCTGCCAGGCCAGTGGTTTTTAAGGGACTATTTGTCCCGTTGAGAAACTAATAAAAGCTGTAGAGGAATACATACATGTAAATAAGTACATTGCCATTGGCTATATCATTGTGGATCTTCAAACTCAAATCTATTCACTCATTTATTTAGCTAGTATTTACTGAGCACATGCTATGTGCTTGGCACTCTCTATTATGTGCTAGAATGAATAAACAAAGTCAATAAGGCACTTGTGTGGAGTTTTAAAATGTAAGTGTGGTGGTGGTGGTCGCACACATTTTTAATCCCAGCACTTGGGAGGCAGAGGCAGGTGAATCTCTTGAGTTCCAGGACAGCCAGGACTACACAGACAAACCCTATCTCGGGAAAAACCAAACCAAACCAACTAACCAACCAACCAAACAGACAAAATCAAACCTTAAGTGCAATAGTGAATAGGGCAGGGAAGTGAGGGTGGCAGAAGTATGGCTGCATTCCTCAGTGAAGCTTTTCTTTTCAAAGGCAGGTATTAGAAAGACACCAAGGGGACTCGGGTCTTTGAATGTGCCATCAGTACAATCTGAAAGAAAAAATCTTTGCACTATTCCAGTTTGTGTTTCCTTATTATTTTTTTTTTAAGACTTTTCCTGAGACAGAGTATCTCTGTGTGGCCCTGGCTGTCCTGGAACTCACTCTGTAGACCAGGCCGGCCTCGAACTCACAGAGATCCTCCTGCCTCTGCCTCCCGAGTGTTGGAATTAAAAGTGTTCACCACCATCACCACCTGGCTCTAGTTTGCATTTTCATTTTTCACTTCTTCCCTGTCTTATTTCTTCCTTGTCTTCAGTGAAAGCCTAAATTTAGATCAAATATATGCTGGCTTCTCTTACTTCAGGGTTGATTGTAACTTTGTGTTTAAACATGTTTAAACAATTGCTTAAAGGTTGAGCTTTACCCAAGTATGGCAGAGTTACAGTTTCCCAAATCTTGAAACAAAACCATGGGGAAGTAGGTGAAGAACCGAGACTGGAGGTCAACTCCAATTTAATCAGATTTCTGGAAGTTGTTTTGTTAGATATTGGGAGGCTTTCATTAATGAGAAGATTATAGCCTTAAGTCATTACTTTGAAAAGAAAATAATATTTGCATATAATTATTATATGTTATGCTATTTATATCATTATACTACACTGTATTTGTTTACCTACATATATGAAAGTGCTGTAGAAGAAACATATGATTAATGTATACATTAATGGGTTGGGCATAAGCAGAAGCATAGTTTAGTTGCCTGGTGAGAAAGAGTTTCTTTTCCTGGTCCATTGCTGGTCCCTGTCTGCTCTGGAACATTAGGGCAGTGTGTCAGCTCACAGGCCACACATTGTTCAGGGGATGTTGTTGCTTTGCACTGTTGTTGCCTCCATAACCTTGTCTGATTGTTAGTGTGACTCATAGTCACCAATGGAGGGGAGATAAAAATAACACTTTAATAACATTTTAAGGTGGGAGGGATGTTGGTTGTCTTTGCTCTTTTTGGGGAACCATCTCCCAGCTCCCAAATAAATCACACACAGAGGCTTATTCTTAATTAGGAATGCCTGGCCTTAGCTTGGCTTGTTTCTTGCCAGCTTTTCTTAAATTAACCCGTCTGTCTTTTGCCTCTGTGCTTTTACCTTTCTCTGTTTTTGTATACCTTTCTTTCTTACTCCATTGCTGCTGTGTAGTTGGGTGGCTGGCCCCTGATGTCTTCCTCCTTCTCTTGCTCCTAGATCTCTCTTCTCCCAGATTTCTCCTTCTATTAATTCTTTCTGCCTGACAGCTCTGTCTATTCTTTCTCCTGCCTTGCCATTGGCCATTCAGCTCTTTATTAGACCATCAGGTGTTCTAGATAGGCACCATAACACATCTTCACAAAATTAAACAAATGCAACATAAACTAAAGTTTTATATTATAAACTTATACTATTTCCCAACAGAGGGAGACAGACACTTCTTGAGTGTCATTAGTTGGAGGAGACTGTCAAATTAGAGAACAGGCTGCCCCAGCATGGCTAAAAAAGTGGGACTGCAGGAGTTTGGGAACCAATTTTATGCTTTTCACTGACTGTGTGAGCTTATTTCTATCGCAGTTCCCTGAGATATTCTGCTGTGGTTTAAATTTCACTTGACCCCCATAGCTCATGTGTTAAAGATTTATTCCTCAGCCTGATGCTATGGGAAGTGGTAGAAACAATCAGAGGTAGGGCTGAGTGGGAAGGTCTTCTGCCCATTGCTGGCGTGCCCTTGAAGTAATAGTGGGACTCTCATCCTTTTCTCCTCATTTTCCTTTCTGGGCAGGGAGGTAAGGGCCTTGCTGTATTGTAAGTTCCCTGCCGTGATGTGCTGCCCCCTACAGACCCCAGAGCAACAGAGCCACTTGACCATGATTGAAACCTCCCAAACTGAGCAAACCCAACCATCTCTTTGGTATCTATTTTCTAATTTCACCATGGCATCTGGTTTTTATTTAATCCTGTAGTCAGCACCTAGTAGGTGTTTTCAGGCTGAAAATATACTTTCTTCAGTTGTAGGAAATTTCTTTATCTACTCACTGGAAAACTCCATCTTTCTGTTCCAACATCACTAGGTAGCCTCTGTATTCAATGGGTATAGGAAAAAAACCAAAATTCCAGTACAACCAAAGACTATGGATCCCAAGAGTTGCTTATAATATGATCTGGCCAGGATGTTTAAAATGGCACATGGTCTAAAAAGTATTTTGGACCATAGAAGGTTCCCATGAAAGAGGATGATGAGAACAGTATTTTCTTTCACCAACAATCACCAAATCACTGGGTGATTTGTATTCCTTTCGAAACAACCTGCAGCTTACTGCCACTGCCCAGGATCAAAGACATCTGTAGACCTCACAACAACTATGTTGTAGTCTTGGGGAGGATGGGAGAGTAGATAATTTGACCTGAAAGCACGATTTCAGTGTAACATTTTATTTACTTTTAATGTGAGTTAATATAATTTATTCCAAGGAGGTAAAGGTTTAGTGAAAAGAAGTGACTTAAATGAGGAAGACCTGACTGCTTTAGTAGAGCACCTATCTGTTGTATGAGCTGCAAGTTTAGTGCTCCCTCTCTGCTGTGGTCTGTTTACCACTAAGATGACAGAAACACTTGTCACAGTATTAACTCACATCGTGTATGTGCTGGTTTGAATGAGAACGGCTCCCATAGGTTCAGTATGTTTGAATGCTTTGTCCCCAGTTAGTGGAACTTGAAGTGAGAAGCTTTTCTGTGTCCTGCCCTGCCCCACAGTGGGCTTCCAAATAACAACTCAGAGGCTTATATTAATAATAACTGCTCAGTTGGTAGCTCAGGCTTATTACTAACTAGCTCTTATACTTAAATTAACCCATAATTCTTATCTATGTTTAGCCACATAGCTTGGTACCTTTTCTCAGTGTGGCATTTTCATCTTGCTTCCTCTGTGTCTGGCTGGTGACTCCTGACTCTGTCCTTCTTCTTCCCAGCATTCTTAGTTTGGTCGCCCCACCTACACTTCCTGTCTGGCTACTGGCCAATTTTATTAAACCAGTTCGAGTGACAAATCTTTATATTGTACAAGAGCATTATCCCACAGCAGGAACTGTTTGGCAAGGAGTGGGAGTTATGGCCTTGTTGGAGGAGGTGTGTCACTGGAGGAGAGCTTTGAGGTTTCAAAAGCTTAGCCATTTCCAGTTATTTTTCCATCTCTTTCTGTCTTATTCTTGCTGATCAGGATGTAAACTCTCAGTTACTGCTCCGATGTCACTCCTGCCTATCTGTTGCCATGCTCTCCATGATGGTCATGGACTCACCCTCTGAACACTGCAAGCCCAATAAACTCTTTCTTCTTTAAGTTGCTTTGGTCATGGTGTTTTGTCACGGCAGTAAGAAAGACAGTGTACTCAGCATCAACTCACTGAAGACAAACATAACCTGGCACAGTAAACATTGGGATTTTCCCCTTTTCTTAAGAAAAGCAAAGCATTAACTAATCTGCTTTTTAATTATGGGCCTTATGATTTTTCCTTTTGCAGTTTTCATGAAGGAAAATTAGCCAAGACAATCGTAATCTAGCCAAACAAACAAACCAACAAACAAACCTTACTTTCTTTAAGAAATGAAGAATCCCTTTCCTCTCTCCCTCCTCTTACACATGCTTTTTCAAACTCTGGTGATTGGGATAGAACGTTTATAAACCATTCCTTCCTTTTCTGTGTCACATGACTGTGTACCTGTGTGTCTGCATATATGCATATGTGTGTGGAGGCTGGAGGTTGACATTGGGTATCTACTTTAGTTTTTATCTATCCTTGAGCCTGCTTTGGGTAGGCTGGCTGGCCAGTGAGCTTCAGGAATCCTCCTTTCTCCCATATAGTGCTGGGGTTACAGATATGCCATGCCCAACTTCCTTGTGGATGGTGGGATCTGAACTCAGATTTCACACTTGTGTAGCAGGTGCTTTACCAATGCAGTTTTCTCCCCAAATCCCTGATTTTTTTCTTTTTTGTTGTTCAGTAGTAGGTTATTTTGTTTGAGTTCCTGAGGAAGCTGCCAAAGAGTAAATCTGTGAAGATAAGCTCACTTTGTAGTGAGAAGAAGCAGAGCATGCAGAAGGGTACACAGATGTGTCAGCTGCTGTTTTGCTGTGATACAGCACCAGGACCAGGCAGCTTACACAAGGACAGGTTTGTTTGGGCCTGTGGTTCCAGAGGTTCCGTCATAGTAAAGAAGCATGGTCGCAGGCAGGCATGGCCGCAGGAACACCTGAGAGCTCACATTGTCAACTGCAGGCAGGAAGCAGAGAGAGAGAACTAGGAATGCCTGGCTTTGAAACCTCAAAGCCCGCCTCCAGAGATACACTCCCTCCAGCAAGGCCACATCTCCTAAACCTACCCAAATAGTGCCACCATCTGGGAACCAAGTGTTCAAACACCTGAACCTATGGGTGACATTTCATTCAAGCCACCACAACAAAGAAAAGTGTTCAGATCTCAAGTCACTATCTTTTGTTTGTTTTGTTTTGTTTTGTAGACAGGATTTCTCTGTGTGGTCCTGGCTATCCTAGAACTCACTCTGTAGACCATGCTAACCTTGAACCCCCAGATATCTTCCTGCCTTTGCCTCCTAAGTGATAGGATTAAAGGCATGCACCACCCCAAAAGCTTTATTGGCAACACTTTGCATATTAGATGTTAGAGTCCTGGAGAAGTCCCACAAAAGACCACCATCCACATACACATTCAGCAAGAGCATTTAGTATTCTGGCATGCTGGGGCTGACCATCCTACACAAAGGCAAAATGGCGGCGACTCCAGGAGAAGCTCACAAACTCCTTTTAAGAAGAGCTAAGAAGAGTTTGTAGGGCAGTTAGGCCATCTTGGATATGATTGGCTTAAGCAAGTGGCAATCATATTAGCACATTCTAATTGGCTAGGGCTAATTGGGCTGGTTAAGGCTATAGCTTTTCCATTTTTGGGCAGGCCTGGACAAGTCCCAGGCTTTGGCCTTATTTGGTTATTACCTTGAGCTGCTGACTGTGGGGCTGGCTCAGTGGTCCAGGCTTGGTATGTGCTATCTCCCTTGTCCCTGCTGTCAAGGGCTTTTGTTCATGGCTTCCTCAGAAATTGCTTCAAGAGGCAGGAACTAAGGCTTAGTTCTTAATTGAGCTATTAGGACAGGCTGTCATGATATTTTCTGGGCCCTCTCACTATATAATTGATCCATTAAACATACTATTTAGTGTTTTTTAGTATATTTACAGACATGTGCAACTATACACAATCATTTCTGTTACTTCCAAATATAAGACCCATGTTCTTCAGTCATCACAGCCCTGATTCTTTTGCCTTCCTCTGCTCCCTGGAACAATTAATCTATGTTGTTGTCTTCATAACCTTGGCGATTAATTTGATGCTGCTAACAATGCTCAGTTGTGGGCTTGATCCCCCAATAACCATTCAGATAATGCTAAATGTCAAGCTTCAGGTGGCCTTTAAATTTAGAGAAAAACCAAAGTGCATTCATTTTCATTTTCAGTGATTATTATTTTCCAGGTATTTCAATTGACACATTGTTTGATGTGATTCTGCTTAAACATTTCAAAATAGTTTTGTTAACATAAGTTCCAAATATTTAAAGTGTATAATTTGATGAGTTTTATTTTAACATTGACACATGCAGACCAGATCACTACTATAAAGATAACGAACATACCCACCATCCCCAGTGTTTTTGTGTTTTTGTGATGTATCTCCCCCTTATTCTCCATACTTGTTCCCCAAGCTCTTAATTTACAAAGGTAAGTGTGGACTGGGGCGGGTAGCTTAGTAGTTGGCCATATGCTTGACATGCATGAGGCCCTGAATTTAATCTTCAGTACCACACACACTGAGTTAATTGAGAGTATGTATGTTGGTTGGAGAAGGCAAGCATGTAAGAATAGAGACTGTAGCTGGAGTTTTCTCCAGTCCTGCCTGACCCGCGGTCAGGACAAATCTCTCTCACCTGCCAGCCCCACAGCCGCTCAGACTCAAGCGAGTAAACACACAGAGACTTATATTGCTTACAAACTGTATGGCCATGGCAGGCTTCTTGTTAACTAGTTCTTTTATCTTAAATTAACCCATGTCTATTAGTCTATAAGTTGCCACATGGCTCGTTCCTTTTGGTACCTTACATCTTGCTTGTTATGGCAGTGGCTGGCAGTGTCTCTCTGACTCAGCCTTTTACCTTAAACTCACAAATATAAGATAGATAGGATATCTTCTTTAATTTTGCCAAATACAAATAGACTAGTTATTATAAATAGACTAGATAATGTAACTATAATTCTTGCTTGATAATTGATTTGTTATCTGTAATTTTACTATATGAAAGTTAAAACCTTCCTTTTTGAAAAAAAAAGGGGGGAAGTGCTGTGGATGATTGATTGATAAATAAAACACTGATTGGCCAGTAGCCAGGCAGGAAGTATAGGCGGGACTAGCAGAGAGGAGAATTCTGGGAAGTGGAAGGCAGAGAGGAGGAGACACTGCCAGCTGCCACCATGAGTACCAACATGTAAGATACTGGTAAGCCACAAGCCATGTGGCAACTTATAGATTAATAGAAATGGGTTAATTTAAGATATAAGAAAAGTTAGCAAGAAGCCTGCCACAGCCACACAGTTTGTAAGCAATATAAACTTCTGTGTGTTTACTTGGTTGGGTCTGAGCGGCTATGGAACTGGCGGGTAAGAGAGATTTGTCCTGACTGTGGCTACAAGAGACCAGCTGGCTGACTTGTGTAAGGGTAACTCTGTATAACTCTTTGCTTTTTCATCTGTAAAGTGGAAGGAGTTTTTACCTTTGGTGTTTTGATCTGTGTTAAATCTAAAATTTTTTGTGAATTAGTACAATGTGCAAACGGTAAAATCTATATAAATGGTAGCTATTGCTAGTGCTATTTTATGCTATATTTTAGTAAAGTACTTGATATATGATATTTTGTCATCATTATTGTTGTATGACTAGTATTATGCCTAATACATAATTACATTATGTTAAATTTACATTCATTCTTTCCTTTCTTAAGAACCTTGTTTATTTTATGTGAATGTTTGTGCCTGAGTATATGGACCACATGCTTGTAAGTGCCTGAAGAGGCTAGAAGAGGGTATTGGATCTCCTGGAGTTATGGGTGGTTGTGAGCAGCCTAATGTGGGCACGGGAATAGAACCCAGGTCCTCTGAAACACCAGCAAGTGCCCTTAACTGCTGAGCCATCTCTTGAGCACCCTACTTCTCTTCTTTTGCCTCCACTTTATCTTTTTAATTTTCTTCCTTCTTAATTCTTGGTAAATTTACAATGTGATTTCTTTTTCTAACCCTAATTGTAAAATTTGAGAATTGATTGAAAAAAAAAACTAACATCATTTGTTTATTAATTTATCCAAAATTTTTTATTGATCATGTCCTCAGTTGCAATCACTGAGCAAGGCATTTAGAATGATTCCAAGCTGCATAAGACAAGAGATATCGTCTACATTTAGACCAGAATACCTATGGGAGCCTTGTGTTCATAGAAGCATACATGTCCAGGGGTTGTAGGGAGGGATTCCATCTGCAGAGACTTAGGGGTGGCCCCCTGGAGGAGGCACAATTTAATTATAGTCTCCAAAGTCTGAGAGGGTGAAGGCAATCTGAAAAATGGGTCAGAATCATGCAGAGTTCTGAAACTCGGTCCAGGAATGGGAAGTATTTTCCTGAGTATGGGATAGAGAGTGCGTGTATGGGAGTCAATAGCATGAAGCACAGCTGGAGAGGACTGGGTATCCCATGGGCAGCTTACTGTTGGGCAAGGGAATGAGATGGGGTTTGTCAGGGAGTAGAGAGCAGTGAACACTTTACAGCAGGGAAGGAGTTATATCTTAACCATAGGCACACTGTTTTTGTGGGATTATTTATTTATAGACAGATCTCAATATATAAACCCCGGCTAGCCTTGAACTCTTGATCTTTCTTCCTCAGCTTCCCAAGTGCTGGGATTATAAATGCTACCTACCATGTCTGTCTTGGTATACTGTTGAGGACTGTTATGACTCTTGTGTATGGATGGAGTGGGCACGGAGACAGCTGAACAGTCATGAGTACTTTGATGTGTCTAGCCGCTGCTTAGGATCTCAAGTATAGGTTACTGGCTGTGTAGAAATACAAGAAATTGACAAGCCTGGTGCATGCTTGGTCATCAGGGTTGGGACATGCTGTCTTCATTGGTATACTTATAGAGCATGTATTGTGAGCTTGCCATTTCTAATTCAGTTCTCATGGCAATTCAGTATTGTTATACCCATCTTCCAGATGGGAACTTGAGCTTGGAGGGCTTAAGAGCCATCACTGAGATCCTCTGCCTTTCCTTTCCTGGCCAGGCCTTTTCATTCAGACTCTCAGTGGCTTCTTAGCTTTCCTTCACCATTGCCTCCTGCCTTTGCCCTCTTGTGTCAGCCTGCCTTGTAAAGGTAAGGAATGAGGAGAACCATTTATGAATGTGATCCGCCCCCAGGAATCATCACAGTGTTTTGCTTTGAATTTTATGTGCCCAGAAAGTAAGGAGTATAAGATCCAAGGGTTAAACGTCAGTTGCTGTCCACTTACCTTGTGAGTTCCAAGGACTGGCCTGCTTCTGAGGCTGTCTTTAGGCAGCAAATACACCATCAGCTCAGTGAGGTGACAGCAGCAGAGTGACTGTGTCTAGGACAGTCTGCTGCTGGTATTTCTGAAGACAGCCTTTAATATACAAACTTAGCAGTATTGAGGGTCTTACACTGGGTTTTCCTTTTCCCTCTTGCATTCAGGACTAAGCAGATTACTAACCTGTGGTGATTAAGTCCCATCCAGAAGGAAGCGAGTGCACCTGTTTCAGGGAAGTGCAGCAGTGGCAGGTGTACTGGATGACTTCAGTTATCCCCAAATAGCTCCTCACTGAAATGTAGGTCACAGTGTTTTCTGCGATGATGTAATGTCTTTCCACCCCCTAAATACTCCTTTTCCCTTTTTATATATACAGGAACTTGACAAAGAACTCCCAGTGCTTAAGCCATATTTTATCAGTGACCCTGAAGAAGCTGGAGTGAGAGATGCTGGCTTAAGAGTCACGTGGCTGGGACACGCAACGCTGATGGTGGAAATGGATGAGCTCATATTCCTTACAGACCCCATGTTCAGCTCCCGCGCTTCTCCCTCGCAGTACATGGGTCCAAAGCGATTTCGCCGTCCCCCGTGTACAATAAGTGAACTTCCCCAAATCGATGCTGTCCTTATTAGTCACAACCACTATGACCACCTGGACTACGGCTCTGTCCTTGCTTTGAATGAGCGATTTGGCAGTGAGTTGAGATGGTTTGTGCCTTTGGGTCTTCTCGACTGGATGCAGAAATGTGGCTGTGAGAACGTGATTGAGCTGGACTGGTGGGAGGAGAATTGCGTCCCTGGCCATGATAAGGTCACCTTTGTCTTCACGCCTTCCCAACACTGGTGTAAAAGGACCCTCATGGATGACAACAAGGTTCTGTGGGGCAGCTGGTCTGTGTTGGGGCCTTGGAATCGATTCTTCTTCACTGGGGATACTGGTTACTGCCCTGCTTTTGAAGAGATAGGAAAGAGGTTTGGTCCCTTTGACCTTGCAGCTATTCCCATTGGAGCTTATGAACCAAGGTTTGTAAATGTGGACTTCACACCTTATGATTCTTGATGCTATATAATTTGTGATTTTAGTGGTGGGCTTGATATACATTGATGGAGGTTGAAGTTAGATTCAAATTCAATTTTATATTAAGGTGAAAAGAATTCAGCTGGGTGGTGGTGGCTCATACTTTTAATCTCTGTGAGTTTGAAACTAACCCGGAAAAAAAAAAAAAGAATTTCTAGATTCTTGCCAGAGCCCACATACCTTCCTGCTTACTAGCCAGTACCTAGAACCAACTTTTATTCTTCCTCTTCACATGGATGATTCTTCTGCATATGACTGGCTTTGACTCTGTGATTGGGAATTTCCAATCCCTGTCCTGAAGATCTTCTATGTTTAGCAGATCGAGAAAGCAAGGAGTTGGCCTGTAGTTTGTGTGATGTGCTTACTTTCAGTCAGCACGAAGAATCTGGTCCTGACATGCCATTCCTCATGGCTCTCCCTCCCACCACCGTGTGCTCATCACTTATTTTGAGAGCAGTTAAGGGCCACACTGTCACTGAAGACCCAGAAGACACAACTACTGTGTGTTTTACTTAATACTATCTTTTTTAAGGAGAAGAGAGATGATTTGAACTCAGTCAAACAGATGTACTGTTTGCTTCACAAAACAGATTGTAACAAAGTGGTCTAGGAAGTTGGCTTATTGGTAATAAAATGAGTGCTTATGCAAGCATGGAGATACAGGTTTGGTTCCTCAGAACCCAGTGTAAAAAGCCCTGCTTGACAGCACATTCCTGTAATTCCAGAGCTGGGGAGGCAGATGGGAGGATCCTGGGTGTTCAGTGGTCAGACAGTGTAACCAATCAGTGAGGTCCAGGTTCAGTGAGAGAAGCTGTCTTTAAAACAAGGTGGAGGGCTGGTGCAATGGAGTAGCGGGGCACCTGCTTCTCAGGGTAAGCAGACCCAAGTTGGATCCCTAGGACCTGCAGGTTTGAAGGAGAGAATCCACCTACACTCAAGTTCTCTTCACCCACTTGTGTGTGTGTCACAGGCAAAGAATGAATGTGATCATTTTTGTTTCTTAAAAAGGTGGAGAGTGATAGAGAGAAACACCTGATGTTGACCTCTGGGCTGCACATGCCCTCATACACATGTGCACATACATGAACACACCACACATACCAGGTTTTGCTTTACTTTTCACAGTATGCATATACATGTGTGTTATTAGGCAACCCTATAAGCATTGTATCTCAAATATAAGCAGTATATATAATCTCAACAGAGCTTAGACTTACTTGTGTAGCTGTTTGTACACATGGTGACAGATTGGGTAAATCCAGTTTTTTTGTTTTCACCCTCTATCCATTCATTCATCAGTTTTCCTTCTTTCTTTTTTGTAACTGGGGATTGAATCCAGGGCCTGAGGCATCACAGAGCTCTATCCCCATCCCTGTCAAATTCATTTGTTAACCTTTAAGTTCACCAAACCATTTTTCTTATCCTTATTCTTTTATTTATTTATTTAGCTTTACTTATTTCCTTATTGTGGGTGGGTTTAGATACTTTTACCTGTTTTGGGTTCTTAGTAATTATTGAAACTATCATAACTTGCCAGAGCATATGCCTCTAACCCCAAAACTAAGAAGTTGAGGCAAGAGAATCTGTTCCAAAAAGCCACCACCATTACAGACCACAACAGAAATTATTGTAAGTCAGTATTAGTGTTTAAATTTTACTTTTTCCATTCAAATTATTCTAGTTCTCATGAAACTCCTGAAAATATCAATCGACATGACTTTAAAAAATGGTCACAAATCATTTTCAAATGGTGTTGACTTTTACTCCCTACATAAAGAGTATCTCTTTATAGTTATACAAACAAGCCTTCATGGGTAGCATCATGTGTTTAATGTCTGTGTCTGTGGTGACGGCACAAACTGCATGCCCACAGCCTTGCCCCTTCTCTGCAGTGCCTCTGGCCGGGGGTGGGGCCATGGCTTGCTTTAAGAGCATTAAATGTGGTAGTTCACCTGGACTGTAGAATCTGGTTTTGTTTTGTCAATCCTAGCTGTTTCAGAAATAAAATAAAACTTAGGAATCCTGTACACATGTAAGCTGATTATAGTGAAAAAATGGCTTTCAGTTATGTGCTGGGAATATTTGATTCCTACTTCTGGGGTCTCTCATCCCCAGACATTGTAGCTGGAGTCTAGCATTTACTTTTCCACTTACAGTGCTGGGGATTGAGTCCAGAGCACTAAACAAGCTGTGTCAAGTGGTCTGTCGGCCTTACCACTGAAATTTTCATTTTAATGACTAGAGTAAAAAAAAAAAGTAAATTTATTTCAGGTAGACAGAAGTTAGAAAAGAAGTAGCATTTGCAAAAGGACTATTTAATAGCCGAGGGGACACACCAAGACTGTTTCTGTTCTGCCTTGGCTCCTGAGTGTCAGGACATAGGTAGAACACTGCTTCTGTAGTCTGTTCTGAGCACAGTGGTTTTGTTTTGGGGTTTCCAGAGGACCCAGCAAGTGCTGACAGTCAAATCACCCTTCTGTTGTCGTAGATAGATGGACTCTGGTGATGAGTTCTGGGAAGGGCAGAGCACCTGGGTACAGCCCATGCCCCTTCGTCTTTCTAGCATTGCTAGGTAGTGGCAGACTAGGATGCAAAGAGTATGAAGAAAATGTTTCTCCTCAGCTAAGCCAGTGGCTTGGAAAGTAAAACGTGTGTATCCTTTACATAAAAAATAATTCTTTTTTTCCCTGAAGGTCATGTTTTGTTAATTATTTTTCTGGGATGGGTCTATGAATAGGTGCTGCATTTAATGTTTTCACACACTACCTGGATCAAAGTTTATACTTCACAGACATGGAAATAGAAGCTCAGGGATTTGAGAGACCTTTCCAGAGGCTTTCCAACCCCTGGATGAGTTGGGACTTGGGCTCTCCTTCTGGAACCTGGGGGGCTCCAAGGTGTTAGTCGGTCTTCCAGGACTTTGCTATCTGTAGTCACTTGTTCAGTTTTATGGTGTTTTAAATAAAATACCTTGACTGGCAGTGGGACTCCCCCCCCCATCTTTAAACTTTAAATACTTTACACTGTACACTATTTATTTTTGAGAAAAAGTGATAATGTAGTCCAGCCTTGAGTTTCGGATCCTCATGTGTGGAGTGGAAGGGTTACAGATGTGTGTGCCATAGTACCCGGCTTTATACACTAACTCTTTGCTTGCTTTCCATTTGGTCAGTTAGTGCCTGTGGGATATCCTTATGGTAACTGGTTTGTTTTCCAATTTTTTTTTTTTAGTCCTGGCTGTCCTGGAACTCATTTGTAGACCATGCTGGTCTCGAACTCACAGCAGTCCGCCTGCCTCTGCCTGCTGAGTGCTGGGATTAAAGGCATGTACCACCACCACCCGACATGGTTTCCAATTCTTTACCCATTATTATATTTCTTTGATTCATCCCTAAAATTGCAGAGTAAAATAATAAGTCATATTTTTAAAATACAGCATCAGTAAAAATCAAAATAAACATGAAATAAAGCTTGAAACTCACTTTTTAGCCATTTATACACATGAGAGTTTTGCTTTTTTGCCCCCAGAGAAAAGTGGACTGAGGAGAAATGGTTTTACCAACTGTGGATGGGTTTTGCTTCTGTTTAGAATCTTGTTTATTTGTTTACATATATATTTTGAGATTTTATTTATTATTTATTTGTTTATGATTTTTTTTTGAAGTGGCATTTCTCTGTGTATCCCTTGGTATCCTGGAACTCTCTCTGTAGACCAGGCTGGCCCCCAACTCAGGGATCAGCCTGCCTCTCCCTCCTAAGTGCTGGGATTAAAGACATGCACTACCATGCCTGGCATAAGATTTCACTTTTAATATTATGGGTATTTGTGTGTCTGTGTGAGTGAATGCCATGTGTTTGGGCGCCCATAATAGAAGAGGGTGTCAGCTCCCTTAGAGCTGGAGTTATAAGCCATTTTGAGCCACTCGATGAGGGTGCTGGGAACTGATTTCAGGTCTTCAGGAAGGGCAGCAGAGCCGTCGCTCTGTATTGCTTGTTTTCTTACAGTCTTGGCCTGCCTCCAGACTTAGTGCCTGGCTCATTCATCGCTGCTTGTGTCTCTTACCTGTGAGTCTCACTTCTGGCTGCACAAGTCTAATGCTGGTGTCCCAACATCAGAATCATGGAGTAACTTTTTATTATAAATTTTCTGGATGCGTTCTGTGTGAATTTGATGGCTGAAAAGTGGTTGAAAACAACACTACTGCTTGTTGCTGCATCTACTGCTGATTTGGGGAAATTCCTAGGTATACTGACATAAAGTCCGATGAAGGTCTAGGGAGCGGTAATAAGAATAGCCACAGTGAGTTTTCAAACATTCATAGTCCTGTGAAGAATCCTTTTGTTTTAAATTTTATTTTTAACTCTCTCTCTCTGTGTGTGTGTGTGTGTGTTTCTGTGTGTGAGTGTAAATGCCCAAGGAGGCCAGACAAGGACAGTGGATCTCCTGGAGCTGGGGTTACAGGCAATTGTGAACTGCCTGATGTGGGAACCGGGAACTGAACTCAGGTCTGCAAATGTAGTGCGTGCTTTTAACTGCACATCTGTCTCTCCAGATATGCAGACTATTAAATGTTGATTAGATGAAATAGTCATTTGAATTTAGGCTATTTGCAAAGATTGAATTAATCAATAGCTGTGTTTCATCAGGTGGTTTATGAAATACCAGCATGTTGACCCAGAAGATGCTGTAAGAATTCACATTGATGTTCAAACGAAGAGATCTGTGGCAATTCACTGGGGAACTTTTGCCTTAACTAATGAGGTAAGTTTGATTTAAACAAACAAACAAACAAACAAATACAAACCTCAGCTTTGATTGTGTGTTTGACTGTTGGTGGGATTTAGTATCTCTGTGACCTGGCTTTCAGAGACCACGCTGTGGAATCAAACTGTACATTTATCACAACCACCACATAAATTGGAGGGGCAAAGCATACTTTCTAGTAAAATACTCGAAAACAGTAGGAATAAAACCCCCACAGTGTGCTGTTTTTTAAGGCTGATTTCCATAGTTAATGAAGCATCTGCTTATCCAAAATCTGTGTGTGGTGTAGAAAATGAACCATCATGCCTCCACACTCCAGATGGCTTATGTTCTAGTAGAAGCTAGAATGTACATTGTGTACTGGAAGGTGGAGTTGCTATAATGTGGGACAGATAAATTGATCTCAAAGACAGGGAGGGATCAAGAATCACTTCATGGAAGAAGGAAATTTTAACTTGGCCACAGGCATGAAGGATGGTACTTATTTCCAGAGGAGGAGAGGGCAGAGCATCGTCTGGGGGCAGCAAACATGGTGGGGGGGGGAGTGGGTGCTGTGGAAGGCAGTGGGGAAAGAGAGCTCTTCCATTCAGTGATTGTTATCTCCAGACACTGGCATAAATATGGTATATTTAGACTATATCAGAAGAACTGATTCTTCCTTGGGAACTGATCCCCAAGCTCTGCTGGCATGGGTTCTGGAATCAGGAAGTCTAATGAAATCATCTCTTCATTCCTGGATCTAAGCCCAAGCAACATTGAGAAGGGTTAGAAGTTAACTTCCCCTGCTTGGTTCTGGGTGACCCTTCTGTCTCCCAGGGTCTCTTGTGTTTTTAGCCCTCTTACTCTGCTTTGTTTCTGGTGTGACCTCTTCCTAAGATAGAGTTTGTTCCACAGTCACCTAATACATAAAACTGTGGTGGTATTGTGTTCCCCAAAATATTGTGCATGCTAATAAACTTATCTGGGGTCAGAGACAGAACAGCCACAATATTAAACATAGAGGATAGGCAGTGGTGGCACACGCCTTTAATCCTAGCATTCCAGAGGCAGAAATCCATGTGTTCAAGGATACAGCCAAGCATGGTGACTCAGGCCTTTAATCCCAGAAAGCCAGCCTTTAATCACAGGGAGTGGTGGTAGAAAGCAGAAAGGTATATAAGGTGTGAGGACCAGAAACTAGAAGCATTTGGCTGGTTAAGCTTTTAGGATTCGAGCAGCACAGTTCAGCTGAGAGCCATTCAGATATGAGGACACAGAGGCTTCCAGTCTGAGGAAACAAGATCAGCTGAGAAGTTGGCCAGGTGAAGTTAGCTGTGGCTTGTTCTGTCTCTGATCTTCCAGTGTTCACCCCAATACCTGGCTCAGGTTTGATTTTATTAATAAGAACTTTTAAGATTCCTGCTACATTGCAGTGCTCATTTCCCTATCTCCTAATTAAAATGTCTGTCTTATTATGAAGTAACCGTGAGTAATGCAGCAGAGCTGTAGCCATGCTGCTGGAAGTGGAGTGGAGTAATAAATGAAAATCTACAGAGCTAGGAGGAAGGCGCGCTCATCTGAAGTACATGTGTGGACTTGGGAAAGGGCCAACTGTCATATTTGCATATGCTGTTTGATGGCTGTTTCTTATGATGTCTCTACCTGTTTGTATGTGTGAATGTTCCATATGTATTTTCTGTAGTGCCATAGATGGAATAGTAGTATGTTATTAAACCTTTGTAAAGGAAGGCACTCAGCTTGAGTGAGTGGGTAGACAGTAGTGCTCTTTCCTTAGATGGGGAGATTAGGAGAGGATCAGAACCTCAGCCTTCACTGCCACACACTGTCCCCTACAGTCCTCAGCACTATAGAAGACCTTCACGGTTGGAATCAAATCGCCACATCTTCCAGGTAGCCTGGGAGCATCATGTCTGGGGTGAAAACCTCAGCTCTGATGAGCACCTATATCACTTGAGTAACCCAGCCCTTCGAGGGTGTGTTTAGAGGGTATTTTTGTGGAAGGGCCTCTGAGATGATTGTACTTAAAATAAACCTTATTCCCAGTACTTTCTTCCCAGAACATATTGACTCCTCAGATATCCTATTTCCTTTTCTGTCTATCTCTGTGTTACAAGGATAAAGACTTTTGTTTGTTCACTAGCCTGACATACTCTGTAGATGCGTAGGAGATGGGTCTCATACAAGGGGAGACAGACTCCCCATTGACAATTAGTTCAGAATTTACTTTTTTTTTTTTAAATTTCCAAATTACAGCCTTTCTAATTAGGTAACAACAACAAAAAACAAAAACAAAACAAAAACCTTTGAATGAATTTTTTAAAAAGCTATTATACAGCATAGAGATTTAGGTCAAAGGGAAATAAAAAAAAGATGAAGTTGGAATGGGGCCTGGAGAGGGGATGTGCCTGGGAGGAGTTGGGGGAGGGAATAGGAAGAGAGTATGATTAGATTGTATGAAATTCTCCAATAAATAACACAAATATTATTTATTTAGTTATTAAAATTAATTAAATTATTATTTAAATATTAATTTAATTAAATATTAATTAGTAGCTCTGGAGCTGTACCTATATATTTATTAATTTGTTCTTTTTACCATATCACAATGACTCTCTCATTTTCTGTTTGGTTTTTTTAAATTTGTTTTTTATGTGCTTGAGTGTTTTTCCTGCATGTATGTCTGTGTACTACCACGTGTGCCTGGTGCCCAAGGAATCCAGAAGAGGGCATCTGATTCACTGGGACTGGAGTTACAAACAGTTGTGAACTGCTCTGGGGTGCTAGGAATTGAACTGGGTCCTCTAGAAGAGCAGCCATGCTCTTAACCTATGAGCTATCTCTCCAGCCCCTTTAAATATTTAAAAAGGTAAATAACTAATGAAATTGTTTACCTTCATACTTTAAATTTCTTTACAAATAATTTTATTCTACATGCAGGTGATCTGCACTTTTATAATTTACATTGTGTATGTGTATGGAGCATGTGCACCATAGCAGGAATGTAGAAGTCAGTTTTATCCTTTTTTGGTTTGTTTTGTTTTTTCGAGACAGAGTTTCTCTGTGTTGCCCTGGCTGTCCTGGAACTCACTTTGTAGACCAGGCTGGACTCAAACTCAGAGATCTGCCTGCCTCTGTCTCCTCAGTGCTGGGATTAAAGACATGTGCCAGCACTACCACCAGTTTTATACCATGTGGATCGGTCTAGGGATCTAACTCAGGGCCTCAGGTTTAGCATCAAGTATCTTCGTCCACTAAGCCATCTTGCTAATCCAGTTAGAACTTTTTAAGAAAATATTCAAGTGTGCAGAAACATTCTGGAGCATGCTTTGTGTTGTTTTATTACAGAGCACTAAGGCAATAAAGGGAGTTGGGAATGCACTGCATTGTCTGTTCTTGGCCCCCCCCCCCTTCATCATCTGACATGGTTTGTTCATGGGGGGCTTTGTGGGTAACAGCCTTCTTCAGCCAAAAACATTTGCTTGTCCACACAAACACAGATGCAGAGTCCCACATGCTTAAATGCGTTATCATCCAATCTTCTATTATCATTTCTTAGTATTGATTCCAGCTACACTGAAATTGTATCATGTGAGATCAGGATCCAGTTTTGTGTGATGTAAGGAGGCACCACAATGTACATACAGACATTTGGATGGACTGATATCTTTCTTGTAGTAGACAGTTTTAATGACTTTGTAATTGGTGACTTAAATTGTGTAAGAAGACAAATTTGATAATGGTTCATTTAAAAGAATGTATGTAGGCAACTCTTGGTGTTTTAAATTTATTTTTAGTTTGAGTACTTATTTGAAATAGCCCTCAAGTATTTGTACTGTAAGTTTTCATTTTTCTTCCTGTTACTTGCCAGCATTACTTAGAGCCTCCAGTGAAACTGAATGAAGCTCTAGAGAGATATGGACTTAAAAGCGAAGATTTCTTTGTCCTAAAGCATGGAGAATCAAGATACTTGAATACTGATGATAAAGCTTTTGAAGAAACATGAAAATGGAAATTTTCAGTGAAAACAAAAGAGAAGATTAAGAAATTCACAAATATTATGACATTTTTCACGTGGAAACAACTTCTGCAAGTGTGTGTTTTGTTTTGCATTGTAACTTGCCAATCGATAAGACTCATTTACATAAACTGAGAGTCCAGGGAGGGTTATTTAAGGAACTGTCCAATGTAGACTTAAAAAAATACCAATGACGCAAACATTATATATATATATGTTATATATATAATCAAAACACTACATTTTAGTGGTGGTAGAATTTCTGAGGTTGTAAAAAGCTGACATTAAATTTTCATTTTTTTTTTTTTTGTTATTCAGGGCTTTCTACAAAGCCCTACTTAGAGTTTTCAGACACACACACCTTTCTTATATTCATATTATAATGATGAACCTGACTTCCATATGCTGAGTAAACGCTTCAGGTTTTACTGTCAGGATGAGCTGCTGGTCATGGTAATGCATATCTACAATCCCAGCACTCCAGAGCATGAGGCAGATAGATTACAAGTTCGTGGTCAACCAGAGCTACAACTAAGACCCTGTCTCAGGAGGAAACATTAGCTTACATGCCAAATGTTAAGTGATTCATTTTGTTAAGCATAAGAATGTAGGTGTTTGGGCTAAATTATCATTTATCATTTTTTTTATTGTGGCCAAATATACATTGCATAAAATTATAATTTTAACTATAGTGAAAAGAAGCTCCTTGGCATTAAGAATTCACTTTCTTCTGCATCCATGCACATCTTTACTTAAGTTTCTAAGAGGGCAATATCTACACAGCTGCACCCCAAGTTAAAAGCTGATGGTCAGAGAAGAGAACAGTGTGGGGTTGAGATGTAGAAGTCAGACATTCTGCTAAGCACAACTGTAATTACAGTGAAGTATGTCACACACTAAAATGTGACTACATCATGCACTTGGAATTAAGTTTTATTTTTTTTCATTTTCCATTTTCTGTATATATATACTTTTTCCTGTTCTCTAAGCTCTAACCCCAAATATAACAATAAGTATGTTTTACATGACTTGGATGTGTTATATATTTTTATATTAAATGACCTATAAGCACAATTGTACTTTTTAGTAAGCCATTGTGAAATTACAGTAGTTTTTAAAGCTTCTGAGTGTCTGCTGACCAGAGTCTTTGGCCAGTATGCCTCTGCATTCGCAGGTTTGTTGTGAACCTTCAGGAAGTGAGCTGCCCAGGTGTTAGTGAGGTTGTTTCTGACTCAGACCAATGAAATCAACTTCCATGGCACAAAACACAGTAGGCTTTCTCTAGATATCAAATATGTAGGGAGTACTCAATACTCTGATGTATTTGCATGGGCATATGCATGCCACACCTTGGCCTCTTATCGGAATTTCACCCTTCTGTCAAAACAAATCACTTGTGTTCAGCCCCCATCTCATTATGTACGACAAGAGGACAATGTCAACCTACCTCGAGGGGAAAGTGATATTTTTAAAATAGCACTTTAGAAATCTAAGGAAGAAAGCATTTTAAGATATGACTGTCTGATACTACAGGTACATGGAAAGCAAGCAATGCTTTTGATAATACATTGTTTTTGTTGCAAACACCAAACTGGAGACTAACTTTAGAGGGAAATAGCCAATATAAACAATTATCAGAATTTAATATTTTTATATAAAATATTCCTATCAGTCAAGGGGAAATGTGTATTGTAATATTGTGTGTATAGTGAAAGTGACTTGGAGTCCAAAGCCCAAGATACCATTAGAATCAGCTTCAGTAATCTCCTACTGCAAATGGCTGTGAATCCGGCCAGTAGGGCTGTGGATGCAGCCTCAGGGGACAGTGCTCCACCTGGCACCCTTGCAGCCATCTTGCCATACTCAAAATTCTTTTACTTCAGCTGTTGATAAACTTGCTCAAGTATTTCTCCATGAATGGCCTTAACATTGCTTTTGTCTCGACAGGCACTGTTTGAGGCTCTCCAGGTGCTTTGCTTTCTAGTCCCTTGAACTGGGCCCACCTCCTTGTCCTAGGCTTCCTCATGATTTGTTTGTTTCTTTCTCTGTATAAGGCCCATTCATTATGAAGTACATCACATATCTCTTTAATACAACCATCCTATTTTCACTTTATTTTTCTAATCTACATTTCAGAGGATATATGTGTAAAGTGAAAATAAATTTTGAAAAATCTATTCTCTTTTGTCAGTCTAATATACATTGTAAATACTATCGAATCTATCTTCTAGGTCAATTTCATGTTCCTTTTTGATGAGTATCATCCCTGAGAAATCCTTTGATATGACTAACTGCCTCTGAGGGTGGTTCCTTCTTTGGTATGCTATGATCTGCATAAGAGAAGCCTATTTGTATGTCTCACTCTTCCTTAGTAGCTATGTGACAACCCACTCAGCCCCCTGACACATTAGAATCAGCTAGCTGCTGGCAAGCATGGTTCTTCAGACTGACGGAAGAGATGGGGTGGCAAGGAGCTTCTAGACCCAGAACTGCGAAAGCACCCTGCAAACACCCTGGCTCCTGCACAACCTTCTCAACACCCACTTTGTTATGAAGAAATGTGCCTTTTGCTGAATACCTTGAATGCTGTGCCATCAGCATTAGAGTATTGTTAGCCATCATGGCTTAGTGCTCCTCCAGCACACTGCAGATTTCTAGTCTCACCTTAAAAGTTTTCCTGTTCCAAAGAGATTCTTCCAAGCTGATGTCTTTATCAGGCCTGAGAACACATTTTTCAGGTTGAGGATTTGTGATTCATGCAAACACTCTAGTACTCACATCTTTGCGGTGTGTTCTGAAGTACTCCTGAAGTTTTGTCTCACACACAGTGACACTTCTGTTTGCCTGTTTGCACACACAATGCTAAGCACAAAGGCAGAATGGACTCATACAGTACAACCTGGCTGATTTCAAAGATACTGAACTTAAACCTCCTGGGAAAGAAACATTTGAAAAGATAACTGAAAATGTTTATAGGGGCTCAGAGAGATGGCTCAGTGGCTAAAAGCACTTGTTGCTCTTGTAGAGGACTTGGGTTCAGTTTCCAGCACCTGTATGGTGACTTACAACCACACTACTCCAGTTCCAATGCCTTCTGACCTTGTGCCCATACATACATGCAGGCAAAGCACTCATACAAATAAATTTGAAAAAAAAATTTATATATTGTAAGTTTAGTCAAGGAAAATGTGGATGAAGATTAGTAAAATAATGTCAATGGGGGAAGAAATTTTGTACACCCTTGCATTTTTTGTTTTTATTAAAAAAATTATACATTTATGCTCAGTAAAAAATTCAAACAGTAGAAATGGGTACACACAGATAATCCAATGTACCCACCTCCCAGTCCTATGCCCAGAAGTTTTACATATCCTTCTAGAAATGTTCTGTCCATGTATAAATGTATTTCTTATTGTTAAAAAAAATACACAGGACCATAATACATTGCTTTACAACACGCTTTTAAAAACATCCATTTCATGGGTGTATTTCTATATGAGTACAGTCAGACTCACTCAGGTCCGTTTTTTTAAAGAGCAGCTACTTGGTTTACCCAGCTGCCTGTGGGTGCAAACTTGGATTGCTCTCCAGTATTTTACACATCCTTATACGTGGGGGGGAGTACTGAGAAAACATTTTCCCTGTAGATGGAAAGAGTTTCACTGATCAGAAGAGAGGGAAGATTCTGACGATGAACAAAGACCTGCAGGCAGTAGGTGGGGTTGGCAAGGGTACTTGAGCTTGGGTATTGCTGAAGCACAGGGTCCTTGCTGTGGCAGTTCTAGTCTTCAACTCAGCACCTAAGGCCGCCTGGTGAGCAACTGTGAACCACTTCCAGGAGTTAGGATTGTACTTCCACGTGAGGGAACTATTGAATAGCTCCATAAATATCTCCATCCAGGAGTTAGGATTGTACTTCCACGTGAGGGAACTATTGAATAGCTCCATAAATATCTCCAGAACAATCTCTCATATTCATTTGATACCAGTAAGATCATTCAAAATAAACCTAACTAAATGTTTGTCCCAGAAGTGAGTCACATCCTAAGTGTGTGACTGGAGTATTTGTAGACTTCACCTGCTGATCATACCTAATCCCCAAACCCCAAATCTGAACTACTCCAAAATCCAAAATTTTTCCAGGTGGTGGTGGTGGTGCATGCCTTTAATCCCAGTACTCGGAAGGCAAAGGCTGGTAGATCTTTGTCAGTTCGAGGCCAGCCTGGTCTAGAGCAGGTTCCAGGACAGCCAAGGGCTATACAGAGAAACCCTGTCTCAAAAGGAAAAAAAAAAAAAATCCCAAATTTTGAAAATCATCTTGGAGTACAGCTGCTCATCCTGAACTGTGTTAAAAACAAAATATGACTTTTATTGTTTAACTCCATCAGCGGAAACAATCCTTTTAAAGGAAGGTAGAAAATAAGTTCCTGTGTGCTGACTTAAGATTGCATTACTCTTAGAAAAAGTAGGAGCAACCCATCAGAATTTTGGCATTATTGCTAAAACCTTCTCTTTGACATCCACATCATGGTGATAAACTAGAGCTTTCATTTTCTGGGCACAGTCTTCTCCATACAACAGGGAGAACAATGACCCCTTAGCAAAGGGAGGCTGACTAGCTAGGCAGCCTTCTACTCTGAGGCAATTGTTTATATTCTGAAACAGTGTAAGCGCCCGAAGAAGAATCTCATTTGCTATTTGGCCATCATAAAGGGAAAGAAATGAAGAATCCACCTGAAAGAGGAAATACTAAGTGTCATTTTTATATTTTAAAACAACATCGACTAGTTTACATTTAAAAGTCTGGCCACAGGCAAGCTAACCTAACTGCTAACTTACCTGTGCAATTTTTATCCCCATGGTTGTTACAAATGAAAATGAGGTTTTGTTTGTTAGCTAACAAGTAAGATTTCTTTGGAACCCCAGAGTGTAGACATTTGGAAAACCAACCATTTTAGGATCCATCCAGTTTTTGTAAGAACTCATCAATTCAACCAATATTACCATCCAGTACGGGAACAGGGCAGAGTGGATGGTTCTATTTCTGCAGGCAGGGAATTCCAGTCCATCTCTGCGCCACTCTGACTTGCTTCAGAACATGGGGACAGTTTTCAAGGATCTTGCTTATTTGTTACATGTTTGTGCCTCCTAAGTTCCATGAGAACAAACACTATGTACTTGCTGGTTTGGGCACTCTGCCCAGCATCAAGCACATACAGGCGACTCAACACTGCTGTTTCAGCAAAGGCTGAGGTCCACGTGCATAAAGCAAACCAAACTTAAAAATGCAATGACACTGTGCACTGCGAAAGGAGCAGAGATGGAAAGTTCACTTGATACAGAGAATTTTTAAAGAGGGTTTTTAAAAAGTCAAATATGCTTGTTTCAGTAAACATAAATTCATATATACGAGGAATAATAAGCTAACACCTTAGTTCTGCTCTTCAGAGATAATCCCTGTCAATGTTTTTGGCAGACCTTCCTAGATCTATTTGTCAAAATCTATGTCTGTGTGCATTTACAAACCAGGGAGGTGATGGACTTACTTGGGCATTCAGTAGTCCTTCTGTCATGGCTGGATTCTCCGACAAGTTCAAAAGCAGCTTCAAAACCTGAACCTGCCGGCGAAAGGCTGGGTTTACTGGATCAGCAAGCACGACCCTCTCTCTAGGATGCCGGCCTCTCCCTCCCCGCTACCGGTAAACTCCTGTTTGCACCTCCAGGCCTGGCTCCAGTTCTCTCTGTGAAGTCTCTGCTCAGCTCCTCTGACCCTCAGCACCACATTCAGAGCAGCTATGTATGTGCCATGTATACCTCACTTCTCTGTCTCAACTTCTGGGGAGACAGAAAAACATCAGCAAATGTCTTCCAATACCGTAAGTTTGCTATGTGTTAAATCACCTCTTTTTCTCCCATGTTTGTGCTTGTGTGCATACATGTTCACATGGATGTGCATGAGGCCAGGGGCTGAGGTCAGTGGTTAGACAGTGGTTAGACTTGAACCCAGAACTCACCTATTGGGCTAGTCTACCAGCTTGTTCCAGGGGTCCCATCTCATGCCCCCTGTGCTAGGATTATAGGCAGGCCACTCACCCAGCATTTACATGGGTACTGGGATCTGAACGCCTGATCTCATGCTCACACAACGAACAATTTAACCATGGAACTGGTTATTCCCCCAGCTCTTAAGTCAATTTGATTATGAGTCCTGGTAAGGACACTCTGATCTTTGAACAACAGAAATCTCTCAAAGCTTAGTTTATTTCTCATGGAAGTTATCAAAATTCTGTAGGTTTGGTCACCACGACCAGATACTAGAATCCTTTCCTTCTACATGGTTATTATGAATCTTGGAGCTTATCTTTTTAAAATGTGAACAATGTTTAATGATCATTTAAATGGGAAGTGATATTAAAGTGATTTAATAGCTAATTAAAATGCTAGCATTCCTATTACTTATTTCTGAAAAATCAATAATTAAATAGAATGTCTTAAAGACGTTTAGACTTATTTTATGTGTTTATGTGCATAAACGTTTTTGCCTGTATGTATGTATATGTACTGTGTGTGTGCCGCCTGCAGAGGTCAGAAGCAGGCATCGGAGCCTCAGGAGCTGGAGTTACCAATGGTTATGTGGGTGCTTGGAACCAAACCTGGGTCCTTTGCAAGAGCAACACATGCTCTTAAGTACTGAGTCATCTTTCCAGCCCCAGAATATCTCTTTGAAAAACACTAACCCACACTTTCCACAAGACAGTTGAAATTAAAATGAGGAGAAGGAGGAGGGTACTAAAGCCAGGCCAAACAACAACAACAACAAAAAACCCTCCACTTTTCACTAGATCCAGGGAGGAACCTGGATGTCCATTTTTATAACTGATTAAACAGGCAACAGATACTGACTTTAGAACTTAGAGGGGAGAGGGCGATGGGGATCAAACCTGGGTCTCCTGGGCTAGGCAAGCACTACCCTTCCAAAGTCGACCTTAGCCCTAAACCATTTCCAAATACAGGACAACAAAGAAAAAGGAAGTTTCCATATCATATTACAATTCCTTTGGTCACATGTCAACTTACTTATGAATTAAAGGTGATAAAACTTTGCTTAACCTCCTGTAGTTAGAAGGTTTTTCTGGTCCCGCCAGGCCCTGCAGTCCCATGGCCCGCTTATAAAATAATCACTCAGAAGTTTATATTAATTAAACTGCTCAGCCATTAGCTCAGGCTTACGACTGACTAGCTCTTACACTTAAACTCAGCCCATTTCTGCTAATCTATATGTTGCCACATGTTCTGTGGCTTTACCTGTGTGCCATTACATGCTGCTCCCTGGATGGCAGGCTGTCATCTCCTGACTCAGCCTTCCTCTTCCCAGAATTCTCCTTCTCTGCTTCTCCCGCCTATACTTCCTGCCTGGCTACTGGCCAATCAGCTTTTTATTTATCAACCAATCAGAGCTACACATATTCACAGCATACAGAACATCCCACAGCAACCTCCTTTTTATCATCTTTTAAATTTTTGCAAGGTGTAGAGGTGCACACCTTTAGTCCCAGCACTCAGGAGGCAGAGGCAGGTGGATATGTGTAAGTTCCAGTCCACCTGGTCTACAGAGTGAGTTCCAGGACAGTCAGGGCTACACAGAGAAACCCTGTCTCTAAAAGCCAACCCCCCACCCCCCAAAGTTAAAAATTTGGAAATTAATACATGGTCATGATCAAATGTCAAACAATGCAGAAGAGAACAAGATGAAGACAAAAGTGTATGCTAGCTGCCCGTCCTGCCCCAAAGTGGGGCTCATGCTTTTCACACAGGTGTTTCTTAGGAAAATGATGGACTGTTAAAGGTAAGAAAGCAAGAGTGACTTCTGACCCTCTAGTGCACTCCCTGAGAGCTACTGTGAGATCTCAGCTGGCCTGATGCTGTCGGCAACACCAGTAACAGGTCTAAGGAATAAAGGGCCTGGCTGTAATATCAATGAAGCTTGGAGCAGGGTAACAGGAATAAAAGCTGTGCAATAGATTGCTTTGACCTATGAGATGAACCTGGGTGAACTTTGTGAAGGTCCACTCATTGGCAACCAGAAATAGTAAGAAACAGCTACTAAGTATCTGAAATGCGACCTTGCTGTCCTCTATAGGTTAAACACAGTTTAAAGTTCTTTTTCCTTTCTTGTCACGTGCACCACCTTGTGGTGATCCAGGACACTTTAAGTTGTTGGCTCTCTGTTGTCAGTGCAGATAACAAACACTTTCTAGTATATGGATTTGCTGTGAATCAGTGGCAGCCATAGATCACGGGGTGCAGGGAGAGCACAGCACCGCCACAGATCACGGGGTGCAGGGAGAGCACAGCACCACCATAGATCACGGGGTGCAGGGAGAGCACCACCACAGATCACAGTGTGCAGAGAGAACAGCATACAGAGAGAGCACCACTACAGATCACAGTGTGCAGAGAGAGCACCGTCACAGATCACAGTGTGCAGAGAGAACAGCATACAGAGAGAGCACCGCTACAGATCACAGTGTGCAGAGAGAGCACCGTCACAGATCACAGGGTGCAGGGAGAGCACAGCACCGTCACAGATCACGGGGTGCAGGGAGAGCACAGCACCGCCACAGATCATGGGGTGCAGGGAGAGCACCACCACAGATCACAGCGTGCAGGGAGAGCACAGCACCACCACCACAGATCACAGTGTGCAGAGAGAGCACCACCACAGATCACAGTGTACAGAGAGAACAGCATGCAGAGAGAGCACCACCACAGATCACAGCATGCAGAGAGAGCACCGTCACAGATCACAGAGCTCAGGGAGCACCGCCACAGACTAAATAAAATCTTTAATAGTCACTCTGCTGGACACTTCCTGAGGAAATACCTATCCATGACGGACACATACAAATGGATGACTATGCAACAATTCACTTTTGAGTTAGGACTTTACACTTAGCTTTTATGGAGAAACACTGCCATAATGATGGCCAGGTTCCCATCAAAATTTTAATATTCTATCCTAGAAAAATTGTAGGCAATGCAATGGAAAAATATGACAAAACAATGCAAGTCATCTCTTAAAAAGTTGTAAATTTTATCAACCAGATCTGAGACAGATATATACAGGTCCAGAGAGATTTGCTTGGCTCTGAACTAAGAGTTCCTCTTGGATTCTGGGTAAGGCAGCTGCAGAGACAGTCAAGCGCAAGGTTTTTCCTATAGTAGTCACATTAAACACAGAGGGAGGCATTCTCCTGGGCCCCAGAAGGCTGGAAGTCATCTTCCACTGGGCTGGAAATAACCAGCAGCTGTAGCAGTACTGCAAAAAAGACAGCTTATACTTGTATTTAATTCTGAATGTCTGGGTATACCTCAGAAGCACTGGACTACAGTGAGGTACTTTGGTGATTATACCCCGAGAACCCTAATGTCAGATACTTGGGGTATATCTTCACATTGATCCTTCCTAAATACTAATGCAGTCAAGTATAGTGGCACTAACCTATAAATCTGAGCACTTGGGAGGCTGAAACAAGAGAGTCAAGAGTTCAAGACTAGCCAAGGACACATAGTGAAACTGTCTCAAAAAAATCCAGCTTGGGGCCAGCTAGATGGCTCAGTAGGAAGGGCCCTTGTAGTAAAGCCTTAGAACCAGAGTTCAAGTTCCCCAAATCCAGGTAAAGGTGAAGAAAAGAAGTGACTTTACAAGGCTGTCCTCTGATGTCCAGGTGCACACTGTGACACACACCCTTCCTCCATTATACACACAAATCATAAATAAAAATTAAAAATAAAATCATATCCAGTACAATCAAACACCCATGCATTTTGCTTTCAAATGTCTGAGAGAACACACATCTACATGGTTAAAACAACCCTGATAAATAATAGACCCACCATTACAACTAGTCAATCTACATTCTAGAGATTGCTTTAAAAAGAACAGCAGGAAGAACAGACTCTAATACAGGAGATTCACTCGACTTCCAGTGTCTCCTGTGGTCCTGTCTGCTGTCTTCCCCTCTGCGGCCGGCTCCACTTGTACAGCGGACAAACGAAGCCTTCTGCACGAGTCCCTCACTGTCACCACCGCGCAACTGTGGCGTGGGTCAACTTCAACAAATAATGGCTGAACCCAAAAACCAAAACCAAAAACCGAACCAACAACCCATTTTGTTAAGAGAGTAATGGAGGGCTGGGGACATATTGCAGTTGTAGAGTGCACACCTGGGTTCCATCTTCAGCAGGATATAAAACCGGGAAGGTGTGCACACCAGTAATCCCAGCACTTGGAAGGTGAAGGCTGGATGAGAATCCAGGATCATCCTCTGTTGCACAGTGAGACCCCTCCTCAAAAATCAGTAAGGGCCATGAAGAGGCTCAGCAGATAAGGCACCTGTGTAGGCCCTGGGACCTGAGTCCGAGCCCCAAATCCACGTAAAGGAGGAAAGAGAAAACCAATTCCACAGCTTCCCTCTGACTTCCACACACGCTTCATACCACACGTCCACCAAACACACACACACACACACAAATAAAACTTATAAAAAAACAAAACAGGGCTGGTGGGAGGCTCAGTGGGCAAAAGGCCTGCCACCAAGCCTGAAAACCAAAGCTCAGTCACTGGGACCCACATGTGGAAGGAGAGATCTGACTCAGGGTGTGTGCACCGTAATGTGTGAGTTCCTCCCTTCCTATAAATAAGTGTAGTGATGAGGATGATGGTGATGATGACAGACTGTCACATGTGACATGAAAATGGAAAGGGACACTGGGAAGGAGGATGAGGGGGCAGGCAGGGTTAAGAAGGGGGGAAGTTGGGAAGGAAGAATGTGGTAGTTTGGATGTAACTGGGCCCCATAAACCCATAGGCACTATTAGGAGGTGTATCACTGTGGGGCTGGCTTTGGGGTTTCTTATGCTCAGGATATTGCCCAGTGTCTCAGTTGACTTCCTGTTGCCTACAAGATGTAGGACTCTCAGCTACTCCAGCACTATGTCTGCCTGCCTGCTGCCATGCTCCCTGCCATGATGATAATGGCCTGAACCTCTGAAACTGTAAGCTGCCACCTCAGTTAAATGTTTTCCTTTATAAGAGTTGCCATGGTCATGGTGTCTCTTCACAATCTTAGTTAGAAACCCTAACTAAGACAGAACAGAAGTTGGTACCAGGGACTGGAGTATTGCTGTAATAGGCTGGACCATTTTTGTTTGGAGTAAAATGGACTTCGATACTTTCGGTTAGGAAAGCAGCGGAGTGCTTTAAGCACTGCTTAATGGGCCATACTAGTAGGAGCATGGAAGACAGTGGTGCTGTGTGTGATTTGATGAACTGGGTGTATGGGTGGGAGGCTACCTCAAGAGGTTTAATATGTTACCTAGAGATCATTCCTGTGATATTTTGGTGAAGAATGTGGCTGCTTTTTTTGCCCTTGTTCGAAGAGTCTGCTGGAGGCAAAAGTGAAGAGATTTGGATTTGGCAGAGGAAATCTCAAAATAGCCTAGTATAGACTCTGTTATGTGGTTATTAATGGTAACTCTCATGAAGATTTATAATGAAAAGAAGCAAGCTAAGCAAATAAAAGTACAAAAGGCACAAACTGAGAAAGGAGGCACCAGGAAGTGGAACAGAGTTAACTCCTGTGCTCAATGAGAAAAAGGAATTAAGAAATAAAGGGAGTGGTGACCTCAGGGCAAGATCCCACCCAGCTAAGTTTCCAACTTGTGAAAAGGAACTAAAGAAAAGCTTAGAGCCAGGTGTGGTGGCACACACTTTTAATCCCAGCACTGGGAAGGCAGAGGCTGGCGGATCTCTGAGTTTGAGGTCAGCCTGGTCTACAGAGCAAGCTTAGGCAAGTGAAGGACAGAAAGCTGGTAAAGATGTAACTGAACAAGGGGGCCATGTTACAGGCCCAGTAAGCAGCAAAACTTGTAGCTTTGGCCAAGTGGTTCTGGACTTAAGGATAAAAGGGACTATAGAATTTGCCTGAGACTAAGGAAAGCCACTGAGGCCAGGCAGATGTCAGGGTATCCCTGAATGGAGGCCTAGAGAGGCCACTGTGTGAAGTTGTGAAGTTTAACCTGGATTGCCTTGGAGAACCCAAGATGTTAGGGATGCCAGAGCTGTGGGATACCTGCTGAGAGCTGCTAACAGGGAGTGGAACCAGCTCAAAAGGAAGAACTGTGTTACAGTCAACAAAGCTGAAAGGAGTTGGGAGATCTGAAGAGCACTTTGACATCAGACATTCAGATGCAGAGTTTGGAGTTTGCCCAGCTGTTTTTCTGTCCTGTTTTGGTCCAGTATTTCCTCACTATGCTCCCTTCCCTATGTTTTGGAATGGTAATGTATATCCTGTGCCATTATATGTTGGAAGTATGTGATCTGGTTTTTGATTTTGATTTTATATGGCATTAGAGTTAAGAGATTGCATGAATCTCAAAAGAAGACTTTGAACTTTGTACTTTTCAGCATTGTTGAGACTGTAATAGACTATGGGAACTTTTGGAGTTGGACTAAATGCATTTTGTATTATGGTATTAAAAGCTTATGGCAGTCAGGGAGTGGAATGTGGTGGTTTGAATGTAATCAGCCCCCATAATATCACAGGGAGTGGCACTATTAGGAGGGGTGGCTTTGTTCGAGTGGGAATGGCCTTATTGGAGGAAGTGTGTCACTGTGGGGGCGGGCTTTGAGGTTTCCTGTGCTCAGGATAGCACCCAGTGTCTGAGTCCACTTTCTGTTGCCTTCTGATCAAGATGTAAGCAGCACCATGCTCCCCGCCATGATGATAATGGACTGAACCTCTGAAACTGTAAGCTGCCACTCCAATTAAATGTTTTCCTTTATAAAAGTTGCCATGGTCATGGTGTCTCTTCACAGCAATAGAAACCCTAATTAAGACAAGGAGTAACAAAAACTATACATAAAAATGAAACAATGAAACCCATTACTTTGTATGCTAATTTTAAAAACTGGTCAATCCTAAGGTAAAAGCTGCAACTTGTGGTCACTATTTCTGAGTCCCTTTACTCAGTGTTCCTATTTCTGGTTAAGGATGCTAGGGATCCCAGTAGAACATGGTTTACTGATGTCAGAAAATCAAATGACCACCCACCTGAGGTGAATGTCACATGATCTTCACACACTGATTCTGCAATTCAGTGTCAGGAGATAAAAGTAATGCGCTTTCTTGGGCTTCTGAGTATTTTTCATAAACTTTGAATGGACTATCTCTTTTACTTTTTGATACAGGGTTTCTTTTTTTTTTTTTAATAAATTTTTAAGACTTGTTTATTTATTATATATACAGCATGTATGACCAGAAGAGGGCACCAGATCTCATTACAGATGGTTGTGAGCCACCATGTGGCTGCTGGGAATTGAACTCAGGACCTCTGGAAGAGCAGTCAGTGCTCTTAACCTCTGAGCCATCTCTCCAGCCCCGATACAGGGTTTCTTTATGTGGCCCTGCAATTTGCTGTATAGATCAGGTTGGCTATGAACTCACACAGATCCACCTGCCTCTCACTCTCGAGTGCTGAGACATCACAGGGTTGAAATAGATGGTGTGGAATTTCAGTCTTTCTTTTTCTTCACTGGAACTTATTCTGTAGTCTAGGTAGAACTCTCCGAACTCTGCCTGCCTCTGCATCCCAGAGTGTCGAGATTAAAGCTGTGTGTTACCACACACAGACTGCAAATTCAATCTTACTAAGTTTGATGCAACAGCTCTCAACCTGCAACACTGACTGCTGCACTCCTACCTTGGTGTTTCCATTTCCAATAAGTAACAGGTGGAGCAGGCCTGCGATGTAGCTGCTGAGCAGGTGTTGGTAGTCATTGGTGACGGTCATGTTTGTGAGCAGCCTCAGTCCAGCCAACTGCACAGCGGAGTTCAAGGGATCCGCAAAGACATCCTCACAGACTCGCTGGACATACACCTGAAGGCAAAAAGAAAGACTGAGCAACACAGACTTTCTAGAAATGTCTACTGAATGGCTGAGTAGACCTCAGGATGAACTGGTTCTTCAGAAAAGGGGACATTTATGTCTGCCCTCCAGCTCTGGTGACTATTTCAGTTGAGCTGCCTTTGTTAACGACCTGGCATTGTGCTGAGAATCAAAAGCAAGCAGAGAAAAATTAAATTCAGCTCAAGATTGTTCTTACTTATGCAGATGCACGTATGTGAGTTTCCACATTACTATTCCCTTTCCCTGGTGAAAGGCAATGAAGCACTGGTGGTACTAGGTATCATGCATGAGTTTCCAGACTAGAAAATTTATCACTCAATCTGAATGCCATCAAAAATTGCAAACTTGTAAGAAAATGTTCCTCATTTGAAGTTCTAAGAAATCATCAACTAACCACCCAACACAGCTTTATTAACATTTGTGAGAAACTCCAAATGTATCCATGCTGCCATAGATGTGGCAATGTAACAATAAGGAAGCAGAGATCAAGTTTTAAAGCTCTAAATTACACTTGTAAGCTAACTGTTTCTCTATGGTCACAATCTCATTACATCTCCATCTTTTAAAACACTAGCATCAACTCCTCCCCTTGATGGTGAGGGGGGCTCTAAAGATAGGTGTACTGGATATTTGAGGATGACAGTCCACCAGTTGCTTATCTTCAACCATTTTCTGTGGATTTGTTTTTTCCTCATTGACTTTGGAAGTATTTTCTTAGACTGAAAGTGCCGTCCTGTGTATGTCTTCACTCTATACCACGGAATAGTTTAAAAACACTGAGCTGCACCCACTTGGTTTCTTAGTTTACCGAGTCTTTCTGTGGGTATGTGTTCCTGGATGCTGGCTTTGTTCTTTTAGCATTCCTGAATTAAACTGAAACCCAACTAGAAAAGCCTAGGGGATAGCTCTGCTTTAGTGTCTTTCTTTAAAGGTAGTGGTTGACTATAAAGTAATAAGGGACACCCTGTTACGTTCCATTACTCACCTTTAATCACTTCTTTTGAAAGGATAGCCCAATGCATTTTTATTTCAGACAACTCACCTTTATCTTGATTTGATTTTCAACATTCACACTCAGGTTATTTAGTGCATTTAAAGCTTTCTCTTTAATACTGTGGTTCAGAGAGTTGATTTTGTTTCCAACAATTGGGATACCACCCAACTCACGAATAATGGCCTAAAAGAGGGGAAAAAATGGACTGTAACTTCAATATGCAGTTCTTTAAATGAATTCTGTACATCTAAAAATGCAACTAAAATTAATCACTTTAGAGAAATGCTATTCTCATAAACAAATCTTCCTGTTAGAAAATTTTATTACTTAAAAAAATTGTATTTATGTGAGTGTCTGTGTATATATGTGCATGCAGAGGGCAACCTCAGCTGTCATTCATCAAAATGCCATTCACTTTTTTTTTTTTTTTTTTGAGACAGTTCTTTCATTGGCTGGGACTCAACAAGTGTGGAGATGTAATATTCTGAAATATCTCATATTCTAGGACTGGAATTTTTTGCTGGACCTCATAGCCAAAGTTAATAATAAATCTTGAAGTCACTTAAGATTGCTAGCCTACCATGTACTCAAACTGTTTTACCTGCCTTTAAGAGAATAATGTAACTATTAACTTTGCCTTGGATTTCCAAAGCAATTAACTTTTTCAACCTAAACTAATGCACAGTGACAATCTTAAGTAACATATTCTTTCTTGCCCCTGAACCAGAATAATGCATGTGCATCTGTATTGCTGAAAGCAGCAAATACAGAAGTTGAAAGTAACTATGGATATTGGTTAAAAACAATGTTTATTATCTGGGTCAGTTGGGATCAGCTGGGGCCAGTAATTTAATCCCTTGTAAAACTGTTAAAGATTTCTGTAAAGTGTCCCATCCTTCCCCACATGATGTTTTCTATGCTGTTTGTGGAGGTCTGAATAAAAATGGTCCCTACAGGCTCATAAGGAGTGGCACTATTAGGAGGTGTGGCCTTGCTGGAGGAAGTGTGTCACTGGGAGTGGGCTTTCAGGTTTCAGATGCTCAAGCCAGGCCCAGTGTGACTCCCTTCCTGCTCCCTAATCCAGATGCAGAATTCTCACCCACCCTCCAGCACATCTGCCTATATGCTGACATGCATCTCACCATGACAATAATGGACTAAACCTCTAAATTGTAAGCCAGCCCCAGTTAAATGTTTTCCTTTATAAGAGTTGCTGTGGTCATGGTGTCTCTTCATAGCAATAGAGACCCTGACTAAGACACTGTTCAATAAATAGTGAGGCCCTTTGTAGGCATAGCCAGTTACATCACTCGCAGACAGACACACACCAGGCAGACACACACAGAGTCAGGCACAGATTCAGACTCAAATAACAGAGGACAAAAGACACAGGGAGCATGAAGTACAGTGGACTCACTCTTGGTTAAATGACTCCAAGGGGAAGTGCTTTTATTTCCTCAATGTGACACAAATGCCTTACTGGTGACTCGGAGTTCATCACTAATGTGTACAATCAGTGCAACCGAGTAGACCTGGCTGGCCGGCCAGGGAGCCTCAAGGATCATCCTTCTGCCCCGGCCTTGCTAGTGCTGGGATTACAAGTGTGTGCTACACCTGGCTTTTGGCTGTTTGAGTCCTGAGGACTGAACGTTAGGTCCTCATGCTTGTAAGGTGAACCACTTTACCTACTGAGCCTTCTCCTCAGCCTTAATTTTCTATTTATTTATTTTCATTATCTATTTACTTTACTTTTCGTGTGTGGGGGGGGGGGGATGCACATATTTATGTATGTGGAGGCATGTTCCTAAGTGTGAGCCAGAGGTCAACCTTGAGTATTGTTTCTCAGTAGCTGTCTTATTTTTTGAGACAGGGTCTCTCATTAGGATCAGAGCTCAGTGATTAGGCTACATTTAGGCCAATGAGCCCCAGGGACTCCCTGCCTCCTCAATACTTCCTCAGTGCTGGGATTGTAAGTGCATGCCTGGTTTTCATGTGGGCCCACTTTACCCATTCATCTATCTCTCTCTGTTTTAGCTGACAGACACTATATATATATATATAGTTTAAGTTTTGATACATGTATACATTGCATAACCACCTTAAATGCATATATTTCCTCAAACATGTATTACTTTTTAATGGCAAAACATTCAAAATTCTTTTTTTTAGCTCAAAATAAATCTGCATTGATGCCAATGTTAATAAGAAGCATTGTTGAAAAAAACAAAAACAAAAACCCAAAATTGTTTTTCCTTGTTCTCTGTGGGGGAAGGGAGAAAGAAGCATTCACATTGAACTCTTCAGTCTTAGCCATTCACGCTGGCCGAGGGACCACCTACATCAGGACCATGCCAGCAAGGTCAGCTACCCAATGAAAACACATACTTAAATGTTAGGTGCTTTTTCTATTTTATGGAAGCTCTGCCTTTTGATGAATAGGAACTATTACAAATGTGATGCTAGTATCCAGCTTTTCAGACAGTACTTCCTGTGTCATTATTTGGCTGTGATTTTCTGATGCAAAAAAAGCAAATAATGTTGTGAGCATAAGTACATACAAGGATACAGAGACTCTGAGAGTTAAGTGCCGAGAATCATAATTACTACTGTGTGTAAAAAGAGGAGGCTTACTTGATTAGCTGAGAAGGCTGCATTATTACCCAGGGTGACCAAGGCTTTTTCAACAATTATAGGATCATTGGTTGACTCTAGCAGGTATAGAAGTTTTTCAAGTTGTTCAGCATTTAAGATCTCATCATAGGAACCATCGGTTAAGTCTTCTGCATAAGAGGAAAGTCATTGAAAGGTCATTAAAAATCATCAATGAAGTGTTTTGTTTTGTTTTCTGGTTTTTCGAGACAGGGTTTCTCTGTGTAGCTTTGTGCCTGTCCTAGAACTCACTCTGTTGCCCAGGCTGGCCTCGAACTCACAGAGATCTGCCTGCCTCTGCCTCCCGAGTGCTGGGATTAAAGGCGTGCGCCACCACCGCCCGGCATAACTGTTTTGTTTTTTAAAGTCTGGGGACAATTTTCATCATGTTTGAGAGAAAGCAAAAGGCAAGCAAGGTGTAAATGCTGGCATCTGTGGGCAAGAGGAAGATGAAGAGGAAGAGAGAAGGTCACAGCTTCAAGAACACAGGCCGCTTCAGCAATGGAGGCTGGCACATGGAAGAAGGGAAGTACTGAGGAGTGAGAAAGTGTGTGGGAAAGCATGCTTAGGCTTTTGGTCAGAGTCAAAAAAGATGAAGAAAAGGGAAAGGGAAAGGCAAGCCTCTTCTGAGTGGGCAGCCCAAACTTCCAAGGTTCTGTAGATGGCTGCCTGGCATTGCTTGTCTGAAGCACTTTACATGGTTTATATCATTTGATTCTCAGGTATTCCTAGGAAAAATACTATTATTATTCTGAATTTATGTAGGAAACAAAGGTTCATAGCCATCAAGTATCAGCCAGTGGTCCCATAATCTATGTCTATTAGTAAGGTAGTGCATGTAAATAACAGGGACCCCTGATATTGACAGCATTTTGTCTCCTACTTTAACATTAGGTATACGGATCTGATGGGACATTTGCCTAAAGAGCAACGATGTGATAGGTTTGTGCTAAGTAGATAAGGGAGGGACTGATTAGCCTTTTAAGAGTCCATCAGGCAGGAAGCCTGTGGAACTAGCACAATCATGTTTTCAGTGTGCCATTGTGTAGTTCATCTACATAGAGGCTTCCTGCTTGATATACTCCTAGTTTTAGAAGTTATTATGAATGAAATCTTCAATTAAATTTATACTGAAAACTTGCACATAGTGCTTAGATATAAGAAGTTACTAAGTATATCTGTGTTGTGTTCCATTTTACCATCCTCCCCCCTAGTGTTCAGTTAATTCTCTGGCACTTTTCTGACTCAAAATAAGTCACTTACAAATCAGAATTTCTTTTTCTATAATTTTGCTTCCTTTGTAACACTGAATTTTAAGATTTTTCCTGTCAAGATGCCTGGGACTCCAGGACAATGCTAAATAGTTGTGATAGCACGTCTCTTAGTCTTGAACTTAGTAAAGATGAAACTAATGTTATAATAATAAATACCTTTAATTAAAGCATCTTTGTGTTTGTTTTTGATGAGTATTATTCATCAATTTAAGAACATTTCCTTCTATTCCTAATGTTGCAAGTTATCAGAAATACTATTTTAATGACTTTTACACATTACTATGTTGTTTAAAAATATATATTAATGCAATAAATAACATATACTCCTATGAATTCTTCTTATATGTCCATCTGGCCTCAGTATATCATTTCTTCAACTCTGATAGATTTTCTTTATTCATGATTGAGGGAGATTTGTACTATCTTTATCAAGTTCTGATGTCAAGCTGACTGAATGATTTGATACTATTTTCATCTTTTCCAAGGGCTTCAAAGAGTCTTAGTTCAGGAATTATACTTTTTTTTTTTTTGGAGATAAGTTTTCACTATGTAGCCTAGACCTGAGTTGATTCTTGGTCCTCCTACCTCAGTCTGCTGAGTGACAGGGACCAACTTTCACACCACCACCTTCTGCTGGACTGATAGACCAGGAATTACACATTTCTGCGAAGCTTAAGACGAAGAAAAGATTTCTCTTTAAATATAAGGGTAGAACTTTGGGAAGGGTCCGTGGGCAACCTATTAATAAAGTTGTCTGACCTGTGTTTTATTTCCAGTACCAAAGCGTAGTGGTGTATGCTGTCAAGCCCAGCAACAATGGAGATGGAGAAAGGAGGATCAGAAATTCAATTTTCTGCTACACAGTGAGTTCCAGGGCAGAGATACATCAGACCCTCTGCCTTGAAAAAACAAAACATGCCAGACAGTGGTGGCACAGACCTTTAATCTCAGCACTCAGGAGGCACAGGCAGGCGGATCTTTGTGAGTTCAAATCCAACCTGGTCTACAGAGCTAGTTCCAGGGCAGCCAGGGCTACACAGAGAAACTCTGTCTCGAAAAACCAAAAATCAAAAACAACAACAAAAAACATTCTTGCATAGAAATATTTGACAGAGAAAGAGACAACAATCCAGGCTTTGTAAGGGCAAATGCTAATCTTCACAAACTGTTTAAATTCTGTCAGAAGAGGGAAAGACGCTGCACACCCTCTTTTCTTACAGCATTTCCTGGAGGAAGTGGAAAGCTGGAATATAAACCCATTGTTGGTCCTGGTCCCTTCAGGTTAAGTGCAAATTTTGAAAAGTAAATGCCAAAGTTGTACAACCCGAAAGTACTTTTCAACCTGACTATAAAGGTGCTTCATTTTCTCTTTAGGGAAAGGCAATAATTATCTATATTGCCTTTACTCTCACCTATAACTTCCTGAACTCTCAGTGAATTTGAGATGTGTAGAAAATGGTATTGTCAAGTCCTCTTATTTTAAGGACAAGCTACTATTTATTTTGCATATGCCCAGCTACACAGAGGTGAGAATTCTATCTTTGGAATGAAATTAGCCAATTACATGTAATGGTGTCGGTAAAATGTTTTAATGATTACTCAATAAAAAAAAATTACGTTTCTCTACCTCTGAGGAAGGCAGGTTTTTAGTCGGCAGATTTTATTTCCAATTGTTTGCCCAACAGTTTTCACGACCTAAACGATCCCTTTATGTGCAGCAAATTGTTGGACCTCTCAATATCCCAATTACCATAGGACTGAACCTACAAGCCTTGTCTGCCAGAAGGGAGTACCTCCTGTAGGCTGAGGTTATTTCCAACACACACCCCGAATTTCAGGATGCTACGGAGGGCTTCAAGGTACCTGCCCTGGACAGGTCCCGTAAAGTGCTGGCAGAATTGCACCTTAGGGATCTCTTCTTCACACAGCTACGTGCAAAGTTTCAACCTGGGCTCGAGGACCTGCACTAACCCTCTCGCAGTCAGGGGCATCTCTTTGGTAACACAAAGGCCCAGGACAAACTTTACAGTGACAAGTAATCTACAATGGCGTGGAGAAACCTTAGTTCTCGGCTGTGAAGCCTGAGGAAGCAACAGAAAACTTCGGGCAATGTTTTCAGCCATTATTTTAAACAAAGCAGCGGGGGCAGGGAAGCGGCTCAGGACCCACCCAAGACAACCTAGCCTTCCTCCACGCCCTGCCCCATGTCCTCCCACTCAGACCTAGTTTTACTGCGACGACAGGGAGTCGCGAGTGCTTAGGGCACCTCCGGCCCAGCCCAGCCCGGGGTGGTCCTGGAGCCCCGAACCTGTCCACCTGCTGGGTGGCCCATCGCCTCACCTGCGGACCGCGAGGGGCGCAGCCGGCGCCCGCCTCGCCGCGGGCCCCGAGTCAGCCGGTAGATGCAGTAGCAGGCGCCGGCGCCGAGGACCAGCCCCGCCGCCACCCAGCCCACGTCCCGCGCGCCGCCCATGCCGCTGCCGCAGGGAGCCGGGAAGCCAGGACCACACGCAGGTGCAGCAGGGCCAGAACCAGCTCAGGCCCAGAGAAAGGAAATGGGGTTGGAGCTCCGCCTTCCGGAAGCCGCCCTGCTGAAATCGGAAGCCCTCCCACCC